>CAUYRH010027584.1:0-15226 GCA_963574655.1 Perodicticus potto | reverse complement strand
AATAGCCAAGACATTACTTACAAACAAAAACAAAACAGGAGGGATCATGCTACCAGACCTGAGACTGTGCTATAAATCGATAGTGGTCAAAACAGCATGGTACTGGCACAAAAACAGAGAGGTAGATATTTGAAACTGAATAGAGAACCAAGAGATGAACCCAACTACTTACCACTATTTGATCTTTGACAAGTCAATTAAAAACATTCAGTGGGGAGGCTCGGCACGGATGGCTCAACGGGCTAAGGCACCAGCCATGTATACCTGAGCTGGTGAGTTCGAATCCAGCCTGGGCCCGCCAAACAACAATGGTGGCTGCAACCAAAAAATGGCCGGGCGTTGTGGCCGATGCCTGTAGTCCCAGCTACTTGGGAGACAGAGGCAAGAGACTTGCTTGAGCCCAGGAATTGGAGGTTGCTGTGAGCTGTGATGCCACAGCACTCTATCCAAGGTGACAGCTTGAGGCTCTGTCTCAAAAAAAAAAAAAAAAAAACATTCAGTGGGGAAAAGACTCCCTATTTAACAAATGGTGCTGGGAAACCTGGCTGGCGACCTGTAGAAGACTGAATTTGAACACACACCTTTCACCACTAACGAAGATCGACTCACAATGGATTAAAGATTTAAACTTAAGACATGAAACTATAAAAATACTAGAAGAAAGTGCAGGGAACACTCTTGAAAGCATTGGCCTGGGCGAATACTTCATGAGGAGGACCCCAAAAGCAATGGAAGCAGTATCAAAAATACACTACTGGGATCTGATGAAACTAAAAAGCTTCTGCACCACCAAGAACACAGTAAGTATCACTAGCAGACAGCCCTCTGGGAAAGAAAATTTGCAAGTTATGCCTCCTACAAAGGCTTAAAATCAGAATACACAGAGAAATCCAATGTATTTGCAAAAAAAGAACAAGAGATCCCATCTCAGGATGGGCAAAAGATCTGAAAAGAAACTTCTCTAAAGAAGACAGGCGCACGGCCTTCAGACACATGAAGAAATGCTCATTATTCTTAATCATCAAAGAAATGCAAATCAAAACTACCTTGAGATATCATCTAATGCCAGTAAGATTAGCCCACATAACAAAATCCCAAAACCAGAGATGTTGGTGTGGATGTGGAGAAAAGGGAACACTTCTACATTGCTGGTGGGAATGCAAACTAATAATTTCCTTTTGGAAAGGTGTTTGGAGAGTACTTAGAGATCTAAAAATAGAATTGCCATTTGATCCTATTATTCCTCTACTAGGTATATACCCAGAAGACCAAAAATGACATTTTAACAAAGATATCTGTACCAGAATGTTTATTGCTGCCCAATTCATAATTGCTAATTTATGGAAGAAGCTCAAGTGCCCATCAACCCTCGAATGGATTAAGAAATTGTGGTATATGTACAACATGGAATATTATGCAGCCTGAAAGAACGAAGGAGACTTTACCTCTTTCATGTTTACATGGATGGAGCTGGAAAATATTCTTCTTAGCAAAGTATCTCAAGAATGGAAGAAAAAGTACCCAAAGTATTCAGCCCCACTATGACACTAATTTATAGCTTTCATAATGTATAACCCAATTATAGGCCAAGAATATGGGGGAAAGGGGCAAGAGAGGGGAGGGGAGAGGGGAGGACAGATGGAGGGAGGGTGATTGGTGGGACCACACCTATGGTGCATCTTAGAAGGGTACAGGTGAAACTTACTAAATGCAGAATATAAAGGTCTTAATGCAATAATTAAGAAAATGCCATGAAGGCTATGTTAACCAGTTTGATGAAAATATTTCAGATTGTATATGAAGCCAGCACATGGTACCCCATGATTGCATTAACGTACACAGCTATGATTTAATAAAAAAAAAAAAAAAAACAAGCCCCCAACCACTCTGTGCGGCTGCTGTCTTTGCCCAGGCGGACTCAGTCCCCTTTCATTAAACTTGGCCTGAACCCCTCCTGGTCTCATCTCTGGGTACACTGCTGAGCCCCTTTCAATCAGAACAGAGTCTTGGACCTAGAGGTGACCCAAACTCTCCCCACACCCACTGGGATCCCCAGGCCACATGCACACCACGCAGGTGATCGCAGCCTTTGGGCTCCCACTTTCCACCTCGGATGAGGCTACTCTCTGCAGTTGGTAGCCACCCCTGCAACCCTTGAAGGCAGCCGCCCACTCTGGAGGAGTTCACAGACCGATGGGGAAAACCAACTAGGAAACAGAGCAGGATGACACAGTATTGGTAGAACAGCAGAGGAAGGGTGGGAAGAAGGGCGAAACCCTGGAAGACTTCCTGATAGTGAAGGTGCCTTGGCTGAGACTCAGAGGGAGAGGAATCAGGCAGAGAGGAGGTGTATAGAGGACAGGGCCAGCTCAGACAGCTGTGCCCCAGGCATGTGGAGTACTAAAGTCTCCCGCAGACACACAGGGGACCACAGACACTGGCAACCAAAGAGGGGCTCAGCCCCAATACTCTCACCCCAGAGGGTTAATCTATAACCCAGATCCCATAGGCCATAAACAACTCACAGGAATGCAGAGGCCCTGAAGGGTACTGGCTACCCTCGTTTTCCCCACTCCAGCTACTGCTACCTCGGGGTCATTCTGAAACAGGCAGGTGCATGCTATCTGGGAAGGGCCACGGGAGGTTGCTGGCTTTGCCTGCCATCAGGCCGTCACAACCCTGCCCTTATAGCAGGAGAGGGGACAAAATTAAAATAGTAAGGAATGGGTGTGACTGCATGCCAATAGAACTTTACAAAATATGGGCTGGATTTGGCCTGTGGGTGTGGTTTGCTGACAAGAGAGCTCAGACCATCTTAAGCCATGAAATAGGCTCAGGATATGAGGTACCAGCTCAGGCCTTTGACTATAAAAATAAGTGCCCAGATGGTGAGATGATTAAGTATCATCAACTAAACTTAGAACACAAAAGTGGCTCCAAATAAAGACGGGTCTTTGAGTAAAAAGAGTGTAATTTTACATCTCAGACTTGCTAATGAGGAGGCTGGGTCCAGAGGAGAAAGGCCTTCACCCAAGGTCACAGGAAGGAGAGTTCCTAGTGTTTACATGACCCTTTCTTTTTTAAAGGAACTCTGAGAGATAACTCCCACTCCTGGTGAACCTGCCAAGCTGTGACCCCGCCTAGTCGTCTTTCCTCTGATTCTTCATCTGTAGAGAGTGCAGATGTGTCTGGGCTGAATGCGGCCTTTCCCAGAAAGACAAAGACACCAGGAACCAGGGGACACCCACCCAGTAGGCACCTTCCTGAGCCCCACCCTGACCTAAGATCTAGGGGAGACCACTCCTCGTAGAAATCTGCCCCCAGAGCCTCTTCCCGGTGGATTGGATTCCTCTGCACACCCGAGTTTGGGAACAAACAGGTGCTAGCCTGTTGTCCATCCCCAGCTGGCTGAAATGGCAGAGTCCTGGCCGGCGGTGGGGGCTAGGATGCTGGGAATGTTTGTTATTTCTAGCCTTCACTGCTAAAACTTGCCTCTAACCAAAGATGAGCAGAGCTTTTGGTCCCTGGATTTTAGGAACTGCTCTTTGCAAAACAAGAACATAGACACCAAACAGGCTTCCAGATGACTGATGGCTACCAGGCCGGAAGGGTGGCCAGGCTTCTGGGTCAGAGGCCTGCAGGAAATGGTCAGCAGTTTCCAGGCCTCAGCCAGAACCCAAGACGCCTGCTGCCTCCTGGCTAGAATGTCCTGCTCTGCAGGCAGCACTGCCCTCGAGTCTGGGAATCACTGACTCTGCAGCCTGGAAGGTCCCTCCTCCTCTACTGGGCCAGCCCAGCCCACTGGCCAGGACCCAGGGACCCCTCAGAACAGTGCTCCTCACCCAGGGCACTGATGGAGGAGTGGTGTTTGCACAGGCAAAGTTTTGCACACCCCAAAGAATGCTACTTTGACCCTTCAGGGGAAGTTGGCCAGGAAGAGCACCTTCCCTGCCCGCCTCCACACTGGCTGGGCACCCGCAGGGCAGCTCTGAGGTTCCCACTGACCCCAAGCAGCCCCTCCTTTGAAACCGTGAGGGATGGTGAGCTGTCCAGCTGGTGGGTTGCAGAGTGACCAAGAGGGGCTCACAGAAGAGATGGGAGTAGCAGGTTCCAGACTGGGCACAGGGTGGGCGCCCCTCTCCCTGAGAGCCCGGGGAAGCCAACTTCCGCTTTCAGAGGAGACACCTGACGCCTGGCCCCTCACGGCCTGGAGGCCCCAACATACTTGAGTCTGGCTATGGGGCCCCAGCTGGAATTCCAGGGGGCTGATCCTGACCTTGGCTTAGGCAAACATTAACCCAGCTAAAACACACACCCCTACCAAAACCTCCTTGGGGTGCGAAGTCCTCCCAGCCTGGAACCCAGGGCTCCGAGGCCCAGGCTGCCACAGCCTCCCACTGTGCTGTGGCTGTGCCAGACCTCATAGGTGCCATCACAGGCATCTGCAGCCACAAGGGTCCAGCCCGCCCCACTCACCCACTGCCTCCTGTCTTTAGGCCCTTCTCAAAGCCTCAAGCACTGTTCCTACCTCCTTCCCTCCCCTTGCTTCCCCAAACTACTCTGGCTAGTCATTCGCACCTTCCATGTGGCCAAGCCCACTGCCCCTTCACAGCCCTCACCATACTGACCTCTCAGCAGTCACTATCCACTGACCACTCCCTCGCTTGAGAGCCTCCTCCTGCTTCCAGGCCTCCTCCCATCTCACAACCTCACCCTCTCTCGAGGTCCCCCTCCATAGGGTAAGTTCACATAAGCAGGGTCTTCCAGAACCATCTGCCCACTCTGACACGGCCGGGGCTCCGGTTCAGACTGAGGGTTCAAGCCAGCACTGCCAGGCTTCTTCTCCGATGGCCGATAGCTGGCCCAGACATCACACAGCTCGAGCTGGGCAGCTGCTGCCCCCATGCCTGCCCCCTCCCTGCCTTTCCCCGGCTCTCTAGTACCCATACAGCATGGCACTCAGCAAACACCTTCCCTTCCCTACCTGGTCACATCCAAGCCACCCTTGCCAGCCTCACTTCTCCATTCCCCACCCCCGGGTGAGGGGCTGGTCACTGCGTGCTCTTCCGAATTTATACATCACTCCGGGGCCTCACCTTCTCCTCCAGGCTGGGCTACATCACCTCCTGGGGAGGCTTCCCTGACCACAGAGCGGCATAGCCCTTCGCCAGCACCCTGGAGCCCTAAGCACACTTGTGCTGTAACTGGGAAACGTGCTTTAACAGGCAGTACCCCCCCGAATGTGGGTCCTCCAGGGAGACCACTGGCAGGGCCTGACGCTCTGTGGTCCCCATACCCAGCACAGCTCTGGCACCCTGCCAAGTGTTTGCTGAATGACTAACAAACCAAATGCCAGTGACAGAGGACTGGGCTACCCCAGCCAGGCGGATGTCCCCATGTGTGCTGAACAGGATTTGCCTCTCCCGGACCAGCAGAAGGTGCCAGACCCCCAACGAGCCCGCACCTCTCCAGGGGCGTAGGACACTGGCCCCTCCTGAGGTCACACACGTTCCTCCTCCCTCTCTGGGTGGCAGCTTGGCGGGAGGGGCTGGGTGGGCTTGGAGCCAGGCAGGGCGTGTTGATCTCTCCCTGCCTCAGCTGGGGACGTGGATATAGGCGTGAGCAGGGCTGGTTACGGCATTTGCCACACCTCCTTGGGATGCGGGAGCAGCAGCCTCATGACAGGTCCCTGCTATGGGTTCTGAGTAGCAGTCCTGGACAGGCCAATGTCCACACCCACTGGCTTCACACACCCAGTGCCCAGCTGGGGTGTGTGCCAAGTGACATCTCTGGGCCAAGCACCCACTCCTTTGGGACCTAGCCAGGCATAGGCCCCAGGTTCTTACCTGCCTGCTGCAGGACAGGCACAGCTCCCCCTCTTACAGAGGGGGGTGCGGGGATCTAGGCACCTTACACACTGACCTGCACAGCACCCGCTAAGTTCAACGTGGCAAGGAAAAACAGATGCAGGGTTGACTGCCTGGGCTTCACGCCCCTGGGGAAGCTGCTTCACCTCCCTTGGCCCTGCCCAAGCCCAGTGCCTACCACGGAGAAGGGGATCCCACAGGAAGAACAATTATTACCGTTGTTGTTCGACAGGGACATGAAGGGCAGGTGGCATTGGCCAGCCCCCAAACTATCAGCCTTACTCCGTGCCTGCCCAAGGCTGAGCACCTTGGGCAGGTCAGGTACCCAGCCCTCCAGAGCACCCAGCCTGGGGGTAAAGGCAGCCCAGGACACAGAGGCCAGGGCACCACTTACAAGCCCTGGTCCTGCTTGGAAACAGCCAGGGAGGCTGCTTGGATTAGGGGTTCTGAGCCAGCCTCAGCACGTGAAAATTCATGAAATACATTCCCTGGGAGGAAGCACCTTTCGGTGCCAAGAAGTCAGGAAGTGCAGTGATTAGAGGACAGACAGATGGATGGGTCAAAGGACTATGCCAAAGGGACACAGGAACCACTGAAAGAGCTTCCAATGGCCAGAGCTGGGACATCTGAGCAACAAATTACAGGTAAAGTGTGTTCACTTATAACCCAAAATATAAAGAAATATATACTAATATAGAGGCAACCCCCGGGCACAGTCCCACATATTTCCATAGGAGTGTAGGAGTTCTGTCCTCACCCAGGGAGGGGACCATCATCTCCTTAGTGTCAGCTCCAAAGAGGACAGAAAGGAGAAGGAGGAATAAGGGAACTGTGCGGCAAGGAATCCCAACATGCAACCCCTCAGCAAGGTGGCCACAGCCAGCAGCACGGATGAGTCCCGGTGACTATGTGTACCCCCGACAGGATGTGGTGAAAATGGCATTTTACTTTTGTGGTCTTCCTCCTCCAAACCCATAACTCCAGCCTAATCGTGAGAAAAATATCAGACAAATCCAACTGAGCTTATAGAACCAAGATGGGGCACACATGCAGAGATTAACTCAGTGTGGCAGTCAGGGAAGGCTTCCTGGAGGTGGTGACATTTGAGCAGGGCCTTGAAGGATGGGCAGGGATGAGAGGACAAGGGTCAGACGAATGTTTCAGGATGGGCAGAGGTGCAGTGAGTGGCTGGACAAGGGAGTGGGATGAGGGCAGGGAGTGGGCAGGAACTAGAATGAGGAGGGTCTACACCACCAGCTCCTGGCCCTCTCATGCTGAGAAGGAGAAGGAATGTGGCCCCAGGAGAGGGCCAATGATGGGACAAGGTAGCAGCCCTCATTGGACACCCACCTTTGGCCAACAGTGGCCAAAAGAGGACAAAGGCACCCCTGCCCAGGCCCAATGAGCAGAGCTCGGGGACTGTACCCAGACTGTCCAGTGGGCTCTGTCGGAGGTTGACTGGGCGCAGGCCAAAGTGGACCACCACTCCAGCCCATCTCAGGTTTTAGATTCTAATGTGAACCTGAAGGGGGGGTTCCTTCAATGTGAAACACACGTTCCTCTAGGAGGGTCGGAACATGGGATGGACAAGACTGACTCAGGCATGCTTCGGGGGCTCCTCAGCCTGCTGGGCCCTCCTTGCCCACCCCCTGTCCAGCCAGGCAGCACAGGCAGCAGAGAGCTGTCAGCACATCCCACACTCAGCCCTTCTAGGAGGGGACTGAGGAAGGAGGGGAGGAAATATCAACCATCTCCTCTCCTGGCTGCCACTGGTCCTTTCCCACAGCACTGCAGAGATGTGGCTTCCGTTCTGACACCTTGGCTCAGTGCCAGCCCTGCGAGGACAGGGGTTCGGCCCCCAACTGCAGAGGTGGGCATTTCACAGACATCTCATCCCTAATTCCAGATTGGCCTTGTGCTGATAGGGGGCACTCATCTCGCCTCTCTCGCTACAGGGACCCTGTCCTTGAAATGGGACAGCAGGGCCACGCACAGTGGCTCACACCTGTAATCCTAGCACTCTGGGAGGCTGAAGTGGGTGGATTGCCTCATCGCAGGAGTTCGAGACCAGCCTGAGCAAGAGCGAGACCCCATCTCTAAAAATAACCAGGCATTGTGGTGGGCGCCTGTGGTCCCAGCTACTTGGGAGGCTGAGGCAAGAGAATCGCTTGAGCTCAAGAGTTTGAGGTTGCTGTGAGCTATGACTCCATGGCACTCTACCAAAGGGCGACAAAGCGAGACTGTCTCCAAAAAAACAACAAAAAAAAAAAAGGAAGGAAGGAACGAAAGAAATGCAACGGCAGTCCTTGTCTTGGGGGACTGTTCTGAGGTTTAACATGGGATGTGAAATCACCAGGCTAGTCAGAGACTTGCTCAGAGGAAACACAGGTGCACAAGGGCCAGACAAGGGGCCTTGGGCAGAGCCCTTGGGGCCCAGCCACAGGTCGCTGCCCAGCACAATCTTGGGTCTTTTCACTTTCTCAAGTGGCTCTTTTACTTTATGTCTTTTTAAAACTATACTTTTGATTTGAAAACAGTTTTAGACTGACAGAAAAGTCAGGTTGTCCCTGAGATCACCATCCACCCCCACTAGGGCACATTGCCACAGCAAATGCGCCAATGGGGCTCACCCCTTCTTTGTTCAACTTCCTTCGTCCGTCCCTGAAACCCACCGAGGACACCACATCAGAGGTCGCATCACACCTCCGTGGGCTCTGCGACCATGTGGCTGCCATGTCCCAGAATTCACTTTTATCACGACCTCGGCAATTTTGAGGAGGACTGGCCAGGTGTCTTTGTGGGTATACTTCAGCTGAAGTCTGTCTGCTGTTTTACTAAGTCCCTTTACTTTTAATTTTCAACAAACAAAATTTGCTGCCGGTTTTGGTTCCAAGAGTCAGGCTGGACCCAGGCCCCTCCAGCAGCAGCTGCAGTGAATGGACCCACACCTGGAAGCCGACTCCATTCAGACGCCAGAAGAAAAGACCAATAATTCCGCAGAAAATAGGAGGGATGGGAGCCAAAGCTGCCTGAAACAATATGAAATGCAAAACATGCAAAATGACCCCAAGGAACCCTTTGTCTCCCGCAGAGTTGGTGACACCCAGCACCTGTCAGCACACCAGGCACAGTGCCCACAGGGCAGTCTGAGGGCAGGTGGCCAACACTCATAGAACCACGATAGTGTTTGCCTTTGACCCACAGCCTAACTCTGGGAGTTCGCCCAGCAGATCATTGCCTCCTTCGGAAGTGACAGGCACTCGGTTGCCCTTACAGCTCAATTATAACAGCAACGCCTTGCAGATAACCTGGGTGTCAGGCAAATCACACCCATCCACACACCAAAGAGCAAGCAGCTGTGACCCAGAGCGAGGACCGTCTCTGTGTGCCAAGAACAGATCTCTGAAACACATTCAGTGGAACGAAGCACGAAGTGGAGTCAGTTTCAAATTTTGCTATGTTTTATGTTATGAGAGGGGTTAGAACGCACTCAGACCCAATTGCTTTGTGAGCAGAAACCGCAGGTTGATAAATACACTGTTAACAGTGGGGGCTGGGCCAGGTGCAGTGGTTCGCACCTGTAATCCCAGAACCCCGGGAGGCCGAGGCGGTGGGTTGCTTGAACTCGTGAGTTTGAGAGCAGCCTGAGCAAGGGTGAGACCCCATCTCTACTAAAAATGAAAAACTGTGGCAAGAGGATCTTTTGAGCCCAAGAGTTTGAGGTTGCTGTGAGCTATGTGGTCACAGCACTCTACCAAGTGTGACGAAGTGACGCTTTGTCTCAAAAAAAAAAAAAAAAAACCAGTGGGGGCCGAGTTGGGGAATCACAGGGGGCTTTTTTAGGGTGGTGAAATTATGCTGTGTGATGCTGTGAGAGATATGTGACACCATGCATTTCTCAGACTACCTTGAACTTTACAGCACAAAGAGTGAACCCTAATGTGCACACACCTAGAACCCCTGTAATCCTGCACGCTGGGAGACTGAGGCAGGAGGGTAACGGAGCTCAGGAGCTGAAGACCAGACTGAGTAAGAGCAAGAACCCATCTCTACTAAAAATAGAAAACTTAGTCAGGTGAGGTGGTGCCGGTAGTCCCAGCTACTTGGGAGACCGAGGCAGGAGGATGGCTTGAGCACAGGAGTTTGAGGTTGCACTGAGCTATGATGACACCACTGCATTCTAAACAGATGACAGAGTGAGACTCGGTCTTAGGAAAAAAAAAATTTCAGGAGGACAGGGGATCCCAGCATGTAAAATGTGACAAACAGTTCACTGTGTTACAAATATAAAAACGGTCTAACTGAGAGGAGGGGAAGGGTGCCTGCCGTGTGGCTTCGGGAACGAGTGGAGGCAAAAGGTCCTCCACAGAAGCACGGACCCTGGCTGATGAAGCTGCTTCCCACGGGATGCAGCTCAGCTCCTCTGACCCTCCCTTCCATGAAGGCTGTACCGAACCCTCAAGTAGTGAATGGCTGCTGGGAAGGCCCAGCTCCCCACACTGGGGTGACAGGTGACAGATAGCCAGGACACAGACTGGAATGACGCACGTGGGAGCGGGTTGCAGACATTGGTATGAATGCATATTTAACTTCATGACGATCCGATCATTGCACGTCGGGGCACTAACAGATACGTGTATGTACATGGGTTAGCACACACATGAGTATCTCCAGGCTCACACCCCCGTGGATCACCAGCAGACCTAGTGCCCATGTGGATCTAGGCCTCCAATTCCATTCCCCAGCAGGAACACCAGCACCCGTGGGGAAACAACTGCTTTTAGGACTCGGCCAGGAAATATATAAGATGTGCTTGGCTACCTGTGCCGGGGGAGTGATGGGCAGAATGGATGAATGAATGAATGAAATTTCACACTGGTGGGGGTATGTCGAAGGGACACAGGTGTCACCTGAAAGAGCTGAAATAATTTGAGGGAAAAAAATAAGGTAATATTAGACTCTAACCCAAAGTGTAAACTAATGTCCATGAGTTCCTCATTGAGCAAACACACAATGGAATGATTGAGTAAGCAGGGGAAAGGGCCAGGCTCCCATAGAGTCCCCAATAACTGATGGGGCTGCTCCACTCTGTTGGGGGATGTAATTTCCACTCCTTAAGTATGGATTGAACACAGTGACTTTGTTCCAAAGAGGACAGTATGGAAATGGGAGAAAGAGGTAACTTCACAGTGCAGAAATCCAAAACACACCAACTCAACCAGGACAGTCTACAAAACCCCCCAGCAGCCCTCCTCAAAATCATCAAGACTGTAAAACATCCAAGGAAAGTCTTCAAAACCATCACATACAAGGCGAGCCCAAGGAAATGCAAAAACTCAGTGTGACATGTCCCAGGGATGAGAAAGAGTGTTAGGTAAAAAGTCAGGAAATGCTGTTAGTGGATTGGTACTCACGCATTAGTTGAGTATGCCCCTGCTAATGTAATATGCTCATCATGGGGAAGCTACTGAGGCTTTACCACAACACTTGGTACTATCTTCCTAATTATTATGTAAGTCTAAAACTGTTCCAATAAATCAGATCTTTTTTTTTTTTTTTTGAGATGGAGTCTCACTCTGTTGCCCAGGCTAGAGTGCTGTGGCCTCAGCCTAGTTCACAGCAACCTCAAACTTCTGAGTTCAAGTAATCCTCCTGCCCCAGCCTCCAGAGTAACTGGGAGTACAAGTGCGCACCACAACACCCAGCTAATTTTTCTATTTTTAAAAGACATGGGGTCTTGCTCTTGCTCAGGCTGATCTCAAACTCCTGAGCTCAAGGATGCTCCCACCTCAGCCTCAGAGATTGTGCTAGGATTACAGGTGTGAGCCATTGCGCCCAGCCTAAATCAACTCTATTCTTAAAAGTCCTAGGAAGGGGGCAGCACCTGTGGCTCAGTGGGTAGGGCACCGGCTTCATATACCAAGGGTGGTGGGCTTGAACTGGGCCCTGGGTCAGATAAAACAGCATTGGCAACTGCAATAAAAAGTAGCCAGACGTTGTGGCAGGCGCCTGTAAGTCCCAGCTACTTGGGAGGCTGAGGCAAGAGAATTGCTTAAGCCTAAGAGTTGGAGGTTGCTGTGAGCTGTAACGCCATAGCATTCTACTGAGGGTGACAAAGTAAGACTCTGTCTCAAAACAAAGTCCCAGGAAGGTGCAAGAAGCTTGATGTGTTTGGAGAATGAACTATTAAGGCCCCCCAAACACCAGAGTGTTACGTCCAAGCCAAGCTCTCTCTCCTGATGTGTAGCCGGCCCAGGAGCCACACCTGGAGGGAACACGGTTCCCTTCCTCCATGCTAGGGGCAGAGCCAACCTCTGGTTACTATCCCTGAAGCTCCAGGGGAACTGAAGCAGGCCTTTGGAACAACATCCCAGCTCTGGCCGCCACGTACCAGTGACTTCGGCCAACTCACAACCATCTTGTGCCTCGGCCCTCTGTAAAAAATGAGGATGAATGAGGACAGGCTTCTCCGTGGAGCCTGGGACCAACCATTGCTGCCCCCACAGTTCACAGGGGGACCCAGCTGGTTCCCACAGCCCCTGCTGAGGAGGCCAGGCGGCCAGGCTGGGCCACACACTGAGAAACTGAGGCGCCTTTGGGGCCTTAGAGCCGGCCTCTTCTCCAACAGGCAGCCTGTGCAAAGTCCACACACGTCCCCTGCCTGGCTGGGGAAGTCCTCTCCTCCAACCACCCCTCCCCTTGCAGCTTCTGACCCCTTCAAGTCTGGGTGAAATGTGGATGAAGTGGGGGCCTTGGTGGGGCTTCAGAGCCCCTAAAATCCACCTGAGGTCTACCCCTGAGGGGAGGAAGGGTCACCCCCAGGGGCTGGCAGGGGCTTTGGCCCCCAGGGAGAGGTGGGGGAGGCTTTAAGGTGCAGGGGAAGGGCTGTGAGGGGGTGGTGGAGGAGTAGCCAGAAGGCAGGGGCAGCATTGGAGGCACCATTGGGGGCTCAATCCCAGCCCCCAGCCCTCGGTCCCGATGCCTCCCAGGGTCACTGGCCCTGACTATTTCTATCAAGTGTGGCTGCCGACCACATGTGGACGCTGCACAGGGCCCCCACTATGAACATGCTCATCTTAGAGGCAGGGAAACTGACGATTGGACAGGTGGAATCACCTGTCCAGAGCCAGAGCAGGGAGTGGGACCAGAACCTCTGGCCACTGCCTCTCAGGCCTTCACCTTCCCACGAGGCAAATAACCAACCCAGTCTGTGGGATTGGAGGGGGACAGCTCCCCCACCTCACCCCTGCCTCTCTGACAGCATCCAGCTCCGCCCACTGGGCGTTCAGCCTATTTCTCAGACATGAGGACACCAGCCCTTTCCTGGACACCTGAAGCCCTGCTGCAAGCAGGACCTGCCCTGCTCCTGCCGGCCAGCTGGTTTCGAGTGCTCCCTGCCTCGTGCACACCCTCCCCTGGCCTCGACCCAGCCACATCTGTCTGGACAGGTAACCCTAAGGTGGGGATCAGGGGCTGTAGCCTTGGGGGAGGACTCTTCTGGGGCAGAGTGGATGAATGGTCTCGAACTTACCCAGCCAGGAGGGCAGACGTTGCCAAGAAAGAGGAGGGAAGAGGCTCACCAGGACCCCACCTGCTGCGGCACCTTGGCTGCTGCTGTCAGGCTCCTTTAGGACAGTGGGAGGCACCGCACTCTGCCCGGGGCAGGTAGGGGCACGTTTTCCGTGAGCCTGGCCCTCCAGGCTCAAATCAGGTGGCCTGAGCTGTCCTCCCAGATCATTGGTTGGGCTGCCTGTGGCCGGCCCACCTGCCACCAGGAAGGGGCTGGGGCTCCTCACCGACCTTCTTGACCTTCTTCCTCCATATCGGCCTTAGGCCAGTGTTAGCTCTCCAGGGCCACCGTTCTGGGCAGGGTGGGGAAGAGGCCCTAGGGAGGTTAGAGCTGGAGCCCTGAGGGCGTTGGAGGCACTGGTGAGGGAAGCAGGCCTCAAACAGGAGAGAGGCTGGGCCCTGGGGCCACTCCTGCCACTACCTTCTTCCTGCAGATGGTGGAGAGCCCAGCAAACATTTATTAAGCACCTGCTGTGTGCCCCTGGGCCAGTATGAGGCCAGCAGCAAGATGGGCAGTGTCTCTGGGGTGGGGGGGGTCCAGAGATTCGAGGCCCCAAACTTGCTCAACATAGAGTCACCAGGGACGCCCTTAAAGCTACAGATTCCTGACTCTGGATCCCCTTCGGGACCTCCATAGCAGGGTCCAGAAGTCTGGATTTCTAACAAGTTCATGAGTGATGGAGTCACTGCCCCATGACGGCTGTGTGGCATGGACTGGTGTCTTAACCCCTCTGTGCCTGTCTCTGGCTACCTCACTGGGTGTTTACAAGAATAAACTAGTTAGTAACATTTAGGGCTAAATGCCCCAGGAAACTGCATATTCTCCTGAGAATTCTACCCACCAAAATTAGATGAAAAGCAGGTGGCTGGGAGGACCCTGAGTGGACACGCTCATTGGGGCAGTCTTTTTTTTTTTCCTTTTAAGACAGAGTCTCACTATGTCATCCTCAGTAGAGTGCCGCGCGGTCACAGCTCACAGCAACCTCAGACTCTTGGGCTTAAGCGATTCTCTTGCCTCCACCTCCCAAGTAGCTGGGATTACAGGTGCCCACCACAGCGCTCAGCTATTTTTTTAGAGATGAGGTCTTCCTCTTTCTCAGGCTGGTCTTGAACACCTGAGCTCAGGCAATCCACCCACCTCAGCCTCCCAGAGTGTTAGGATTATAGGCATGAGCCACCATGCCCAGCTTGTGTTGAGGCATTCTTGAATAGTGACAAGGGGGAGGCTCCGGCTCACTCTGGCTCACAGCACCTCCTGCCCCCTTAGCCTAATCAGTACCCTAGGGGTGTTGGGTGGAGGAGGAACACACTTCTTCCAGTCTGGCCGGCAAGGGAGGCACCCACCCACATGTGCCCATGTGTGTATTTTATCTGCCATCCTGGAGTCTGACTCAGCTGTACAAGGTGATGTGTGCTGTCCCGGCTGGGCTATAGGTCCTGAGCTGTTCCCTCATTCTCCTGAACGAATCAATGAGGTATAATAAGATGCTTGACATTTTTCTTTGCTTTTTACTAGGAGAGCACTAAATTTCCTTTGATAGAACCCTGCTGGTTAGTGTCTGATAACAATAGTCACAAGGTCCCTGACACTCCCCCCTAGTCTAGAGGCCTGGGCTTCTTTTTACAACACTCCCCAACATGCGTCTGTATGTCAGGTGCAGTACCAGGACCAGGGAGGGACTCCAGACAAGCCCCAGCCTCCACCCCCACCATCACCTACCGTCAGTAGCCCTCAGCCCACGGGGGCGTGGTTAAAGACTTCTCAATTAGTTTTCAACAATTAAGAAAGT
>CAUYRH010027583.1:0-34868 GCA_963574655.1 Perodicticus potto | reverse complement strand
ATGAAGACAGCCAACCACAGACCACCTACACTTGTGAGCCAAAAGAAAGTTTGAAGTTATTATTTAGGAAACACCTAGAAAAATCCTAATATGGTTTTCTTTTAGGATCACTGAATAAGTGCTTCTGACCTGATGCTGTTCTACCTTTGCCTATTACTGATTACATTAATCAGAGTTATGTTTTCCAGAAAGGTCATCAAGCCACACGCAATAAAGATGGTTCCAGTCCATGAACCCCTGTATCACTCTCCCTCCGGAGAAACTCTAACTGCCCCCTTCTATCATTGCCTGATCCAGCAGGAAGCAGTTAGATCGAGTCTTCGCCCCTTTTCCCTAACAGCAGTTGGGGGTTCTACTCAGAGAGGGAGAATTGATGCAGGACATCTGGCACCCTAGCCAGCTCAGCGGAGCCTGCGGACCTGCCACCTCCTCCTTGGTGGTGTTGGTGCTGCGGCAGCCAGCTGAAGAGACAGTGGGCTGGATGACAGGCAAGGAGGGGGACCTCCAACGCCCACCAGAGGCTCCAATAGCCAAAACGGCTGGACAACTGCTGAGGAGACACCTGTGCCTTGGTGTCTCCTTCACTTTACACTTAGGACTAAATGTGGAACCCCCCATTTTCTATGCCTAGGTCAATTTCTTGTGAATTTCCTAGGCCTCAATTCCATGAATGGACTGTATCCATTCATTGATACACTCATTTACCTTGCCCCCAGTGGAAGGGACTGTATTCATTCTTTTCCTGGCCAAGTAACCCATACACCTATATATACCCTGAGGCTAAAGGCCTAAAGGAGGAGATGGGGAAAGACCGGGAGAGGAATGGAGAGAGCTCTCTCCCCACTTGAATTCTCTCCCTCTACCAAGAGCTTTAGTGTTTTCTGTATTCTTTTCTGTAAATCAATTCTGTCTTACCACTGAGGGGTGTGTGGGGGGGAAATAATGTAATGAAGAATAATAAAATACATGTATTTAAAAAAAAAAAGAATTATCTTCAAGGTCCTTGCTATTCAACAGTGTGACATGAAGACCAGGAGCACTGCATTATGTGGAGAGTGTTATAAATGAAGAACCATATGCTATATTATAGACTTACTAAATTAGAAGATCCACAGAAGATTCATACACACATTAGAATTTGAGAAGCCATGTGTGAGATCATGATCCTGACCTCTAAGTAGGATAGTCCAACTTGTTGAGATGGAGGACCCTGAGGCAGGAGTCAGTTGGGGTGAGGAGAGGTAGTCAAAATTTCTCTTATACGTATGCAGATTTGGAAATTCTGGGGAGCAGTCAGGTCTAGAGAAAAGGCTTGAGATTCATTGACATTTGGGTGGTACTCTCTCTCCAATGGATGCACAGATGAGCTCAGTAGTGAGAGAGCTAACAGAGGAGAGGGCCAGGAATGAGCTGGGCACTACAAAGTTGGGAAGTGCATTAGAATAAAGAGTTAGCCACAGAGACTGGACAGACAGAGCCATGAAGCATAGCCTCAAGGAAGCCAAGAGAAGAAGGAGTTTTGAGAAAAAAAGCATTAAACAGTGCTGAACAGTGCTGAGAAGTTGAGTAAGATAGAAACACAGAAGAGAACATTGGATGTGGCAACATGGAGGTCAGTGGTGAATTAAGGTAGTGGGAATGAATGCCTTCAGGAGTACAGGGAGGAGAGATTTTGATGTAAGTGACTGGGAGACATTGCTTACAGAAGACTTTTTCAAGCTTCTGGGAGACAATATAGTGTTATGTCACTCGATTTCTCCTTCTGCCACAGCCAAATTCCTAACTCTGTCCTTCCAGACACTTGGTGTACAAAGTATAAAAGATTCTACCTATTGCCTTTGAGAAGCTAATAATCTAGTGAGAACCACACAACTAACTACAATGTTCTGATAACAGTATATTAGGATTATGTGTGTGTGGGTGATGGATTAGAAAGGGAGTTAATTTTTGCTTGGATTATGGTAGGCACATTGCTTATGTTGAGTAAATCCTCATTGCATTCCTGTGAGTCTATCCCAATTTTACTATGAAATGGGTGTTCAGAGAAGTTTAGGATTTATTTATGTGTCAGAACTAGTAAATGCGGATGCAAGAATTTGAACCCAGGTCTGCTGATCTCAATCCTTACCACATTGTATTTTCAGGGTGGAAGAGGGAACAAAAGAAAATGAAGCTTACTAAATTGTGAGTGATCCTTCAGCATACTAGGGACATGGTGTTCATGGCTTTATTTGAATTCCGAGGTGGATATTTTAATTCCCTTTTGTTGATGGGAAGACTGACTTGCCTAAGGTCATAGAGCCCGGAAGTTAGATAATTGCTTTCCCAGCTCCAGATGACTCTGATGTGGGCATTCCTTTTACTATGGTTTTCCCAGTCTCCAATCTCTCAATCCAGCCAAGCAGTTCTTTCCCATGAGTTAATTCATAGGATCCTCTACCCATGTAGGCCACCCATTCCTCTTCAGCAGAAATTTAATCTCCAGATCATACTCTCCCTCCTTTCTCTCTCCCTTTCTTAAGACTACCAGTTCCTTCCTCAGTTCCTGCTAGAGCTCATCCTTCTCTACAGATCAGCTGGGGAGTTTGCATAACCAAGTTTGTGAAGAGGTACCACTTCAGAAACTATTTAGGACCCTGTGACCTGTTTTAACGAGAACACAATAAACACGTCTCTGTCAAAATAAAAATTAGTTCTTTGACTTTCAAATTTGTCAGAACAACTAAGTTTAAATATGGTTGAGCATTTACCACCTGAAAGGCTCAATAAAAATGCAGTTTAGCCCAAGTCAGATGATTTATATTTTTATTAACATTTATGTTTTTATTAACATATTTTAAAGCGTATTGATAATAACATATGTTTTTCCAATCCTACTCAATGACTCTGGCTAGTGCCCTATTTCTGTAGCTGGCTAATGGGCATTTGCCTCAGTATCTGCTTGAATAATGCGAATCGGAATTTTAGGGTTTTACCTAAGGGATTTCCCTGACCTCTTTCACTCCGACCTGCCTTTGCGTGGTAGTTCTCTGTGTCTGGAAAATGTCTCGAGTGTTGTGAGTAGCCATTATCCTCCAAGTCTCTTTCAGTGGAAAAGAGCAGCCCGTGATGAGTCTTAATTTACTTTTTTTGAGATTATGGTGTGAGACACAAAGGAATCAATGATGAACTGTCCAGAGTGGACTGTCCAGAGTGGTGGACTGTCCAGAGTGGTTTCCACAGTTTTGCTTGCTCACTCTCTGTTTGAAGCTGGAAGAAGGCAGTGTGACAATTGTACATGGGTGTCCGTTTAATGAGATTTGGCTTAGAAATTCATTCTGAAACACTGAATTTGACCAGATAGACTAATACAGTAACAAATAACACTGGAATGGCAGTGGTTAATCCAAGCAGTATGTTTTCAGTCACACAAGCCATCTGCATGTCCCGGAGTCTCTCCAGGGGTTTTCCGTGCGGCCTTCAGCATTCCAGGGTGCTTCCTTCTGAAGGCCCTCTTCTCTCAGAATGGGGTTCAGGATTTGTCTAGGCAGAGAAAGTGACCTCCATGCCCCAGTCCCTTGGTCAGAATTAGTCATCGTCTTCTATGTGTCTAGGAATGGGTGGGAAAACTAAGGTGGGCATTAGTAATGTCTATTACAAACACCTTTGGGAAATGTTCCAAGCCTTATGTTCTCGGACGTTCAGATCCTGATGGCCATGATATATGGCTGAGGGTAAAGGAGTGTGCAGGCAGGGGGTGACATACTTAACCCATCTTGAAGACAACAAATGTCTTTTACCACAGGCCTGGATGACGAACTTCCAAAAATTTTCCTGTATGCCATGTTGGCACAGAGACCACTAAGAGAAAACAGACTACTCTTCTTACAGCCCTAAGTAAATAAATACACTTTTACGAGATATTTTCTTCCTTTTTTTTTTTAAGGTTTTATTTAGTCATTTACCTGGTTATTTTGACACAGAGTTCTCACTTTGTTGTTCTTGCTAGAGTGCCGTGGCATCCTAGCTTGTAGCAACCTCAAAGTCAAACTGAGCTAAGGGATCTTCTTGCCTCAGTTTTTCATTTTTAGTAGAGATGGGGTCTCACTTTTGCTCAGGCTGGTCTCAAACCCCTGATTCAATTGATCCACCTACCTCAGCCTCCCAGAGTGCTAGGATTATAGTCTGGAGCCGCTGGGCCAGGCCTATGAGGTATTTCCTAAGGTAGTCAAGGACTTCTTATTTTGAGCCTAGACCTGGATCCTACTAGGTACAAAATAGGCAAGTGAAGATTTATCTACCTTTATTTCTGTTTCATCTAAGGTTTGTTTTAGGACTTAAAAAACAATGGAGTCCAGGCAGCAATGATGAAAAAAAAAAAAGAAAGAAAAAGACATGTAGAAAGCTCCGGCACGTACAAGATGGATAAACTGTAACTCTGTGAGTCTTCCCTAAGAGCTGGGAATGGGGTCTTTCATGTAACACTTCCTCGTTATCCTGGGAGCAAGTTTGGTAATAGTTTCTCATTGTAGAAATGGTGATCGGGCCCTACTGCCTTACAAACATCATACATATGTGGATACAGTGTCATCTCTAAATTTTCAAGGTAGTAGAAAGTAATCTAATTATGTGGATAATTAAAAACAACCAAAGTGCAGTTTAAAACTTGTACTTTTATGACTGCAAAGCAGGCTATCAAAATGACAGGGTGTCTGGATGTGATCGTTGCACGCACCCAGATTAAATGAGTGCATTAGTTGATTGTTTCTGGTATGAAGATAAGCAGAGAAAAGTATAATAACGTTGGCATTTGAGTGGACCTAATTAGGCTTCAAGTTTAACACTCCATTAAGATGAATGGGAAAGGGTCACCCCTGTTCAAGCTGTGGCATTGTTTTAGTGAGTCTGGATATTGCTTCTCAAGACAACAGTCTGTCAGCACACGTTCTCACAGTCACCCGTATAAGGCAGACTGGAAATTTAATTCTTTTAAAATTAAATCTCAGGTTTTGGAGGCCACAGTAAAATCCACAGGGAGATCTTAAATTCTCAAGTTCTGCAGCTGTTATTAGTCATAAACAATAACAATAATAATGATAACACATTCCCATGTGTAGAGGAACTTTCAAGTGCAGACTTCCGTGTTTCCTGAACATGATCTGGTGAGACTAACAACCACCAGTTTACCACGGAAGGTGTCTATTCATAGAGAGGGTGAGTGACTTGGCTAAAGTTATAGTGAGTCCCCGGTAAAGCCACGAATAACACGGAGGGACTATAATATTCAGTTTTGGTTGCAGTAGTCTGTCATCCATCAGGGTCAGGGAGTAAGGAATAATGATCTCATCTACTAAGCTAAGTGCACATGCATTTGAAAGAAAGCTCAGGAGTCAAAAGCAGCACAGCAGAGAGATAACTGGGTAAATCCTGCCAGCCTACCATAAGGAAATTTGGCTCAGTGGTGTGTGAGTAGGAGAAAAGTTTAATCACAACACAGACAAGGCGCATGGATGTGATCTTAAAGTTATGTGACTCTGGAACCACATTCATGACCATCACCTAAAGAGCCACAAAGTCATCCTATGCCTTTAAGGACTGGATTCATTAACTAGATGTCTGGAGATTGCATAAGGAGGTGTTTGAAGATCACATAACAAGAAGCCACACATGGCTTGAGATGAGTGTTTGGAGGATGGTCGCCATGATTTTCTGACTCTTTGAAGGTGTTGTGGCTACATCTCCAATTACAATCCTGGGACAGGGAGTGTTGCAGACTTGCCGCATGCCATTGGGCAAATAATTTTCTCTTGCTAAATTTCAGTTGCTTATTTTTAAAATTAATGAGATAAAATATGGCCTCCTTATCAAAATCCTAGGTTTTGTGGCTGTGTTCATTCAGTGAGATAGCAGAAAGGAAGTTTTAATGTACAACTGGTGCCAAGACAGAACCATTATGATGTCCAACTCTTTCCTAAATAGCTCTACTTACAAAATTATTGTGAATTTTGGAACTCTTTAAATGGGTCCAATTTTAGTAAAATAATGTCAGTGTTTTTTTTTCTTTATTAAAAATAAACCACATATAGAATCATTGATCTTAGGATTTTGGAGTTGGATGGAAGAAAATGTAGTTATTGGAGCTAATTTTCTAACAAGTGCTTGAACTCTTATTTCAGCTCTCTGACTCATGATTTGTCATAGCTTGAATCTGTCTAATAATGGAGCGTTGAGAACGGGATATTCTTCCTCAGTATGGATCATCTTGTTGTAATGTATTGTTTTTCACAGTGTAGTTCATCTTTTAAAATTATTTTTGTTTTAAGGAAAAACCAAATTTATTTCAGTTCATCCTCATTTTTAATTTTATTATCTATCTGTAGATTGCTTTACTCTAGAATTATTTATTTAATACTACTTCCAATAATCCATTGACAAGATAAAAATATGGAAAATGGCAAAGGGAAATAAAAGAAAGAAAATGAAGATTAAGGTGGGTAAAGTTCACTACATAAAATACATTTATTAGGATATTATACCTGTAGTGAGTCTCAAATTTAATTTGAACTTGCTAGCAGCTAAATCAAAGAGAGAAATAAGATCAGTTACATATCTAATAGCATCTACATTTACAAAAACCCTAATTAATTGAAAGTGACTCAATGATTTCTGGTCCTGAGTCCTAAGAGTGTTTTCTCTCATGAGTTTTTATAGGAAGGACTCGTATAGTAAAGAATATCTTTAGCAAAATTATTTAGCAAAATAATAATAATTACTGTGGTTTATTTTAGATATTTTTTAAATTGACAGGTACATTTAGCAACATTCTGATACTGAATTTCACAACAGATTTCATCAGATTTTTTCCTCATGATAAAATGCCCAAGTGCAAGTACCTAGTACTTAGTAAGTGATTATTATGAGTTGAATTGTGTCCTCCCAAAAGATGTTGGTGTTCTAACCCTGATACCCGTGAATATGACCTTACTTGGAAATCAAGTCTTTGTGCCTGTGATGAGGTTAAGATGAAGTAATCCAACATGATCGATGTCTTTCTGAAAAGAGGGGACAGATGCAGACACAGAGGGAAGGCTATGTGAAGATAGAGGCGCAGATCGGAGTTATGTTGCCACATACTAAGGAATGCCGGGGGCTGTCAGAAGTTGGAAGGGTCACGTAAGTATTCACCCCTGGAGGTTTTGGAGGGAGCCTAGCCCTGCCAAAGCACTGATTTTGGATTTCTATCCTTCAGAAGTACGGCGAAAGGATAAGTTTCTGTTGTTTTTAAGCCACTCAATTTGAGGCCCTTCCTTACAGCAACCCCAGGAAACTTACATGTTGATCAATAAATATTTATTGAATGTATGGATAAATTTTATGCATCAGTTGACTGGTAGGAAGAGGCTCCTCAGAAATTTAGAAACGATGCTATGAACACTCAAGAAAAAAAATGACGTAACTAACCCCATCAAATATCTTAATACCCATTTCTTTTCTTACTAAAGTCAGTACTTGTATATAGAAGGTGTTTTTATGATAGGGTTTAGAATTAATAATCCACGATCAGGGGGTCTAGTGTGTAGATTCAGCCACTACTATGAGCTACTTTATTTTCAATGAGATACAACCATTTTAGGAGATAGGTGTAGTAATCAGTATAAAAGTAGATGTTCAGTAAATATTTATAGATAAACGATATGTGGTAAATTCTATTATTATATGATTCTTTTGTAATGAGGTTAGGGGAAGGTCCTGTCACACAGTGCTTTCATTATAAAGGTGGTATATTACACTTACGTATTTTGATAAAGGAATCCTGTTATCCCCCTTGTGAATTTTACCATGTATGGGTGTTCCTGCTTCTTTTTCACTAGTCCATCTCAGACTCATAACCATGATCTCAATACTTATCATCTCCAACTGTCTTCAAGAAATCAAATATATTGAGGATTCCCTAAACATGGAGAAGAAAAGAAAATGAAAAATGAGCCAAGAGGAAGACAGTGCTCTGATTGTGGTTGGAACACAGTTAGCAATGTTGTAGCTTTTGTCTCTGGAGTGCTGGCTTCCCCTTCTACTCTATCCTCAGGCAGGCGATTGGCATGATAAGATAAAGGCTGCGACTCATGGGTCCTATACCCACCGCAAATAATGAAAGCCTAGGAAGGTCTTCAAACAGATAAACAGCATGCATGAGAGAGTTTGGGGAAAAAGCCACTTTCTTTTCAATAACCTAATATTTTATTTGAAATAATAAAGCATTTGAGAATCATTTACCTTCTAAGTGTGTGAATAATGATGCCTTCAATTTAAATAGTAGAGATGAAGTTTCTCAGGCATCATTCTGGACCAGAAAAAAAGAGGAAGAAACCCCAAACTCCAACAAACAAAAAGCCCCAAACATGGTCAGCCATCTCCAGTGGACCCACCAGAATATGGAGCACTTCCCAGTTCGCATGGCTGTAGGAAGCTCTACTCTGTGCCTCTTTCTTCCCTAGGTTCATCCCACCGGCAGTTCCCCTCCTGTTAGAAATATGAAGGCTCATGTTGGTGAAGCCACCCTATGCTTGTAACATTCAGAGGTTCTCTCTCCCCCCAAATTTGAGCTGAGGCCCTTTTCCTTTCTAAAGAGCAGCATCTGGCCTCTTCGTGGGCTCATTTGCATGCCAATACTGGATTGCTCTCCCAGCGCACAGCAATTTAATAGTGTGCTGGTGTCCGAGCTCTGGGAACAAACCAAATGGTTTGGGTGTGCTTTTGTGTGCAGTGTGGGTCGCTGCTACAGTGTGCTTATTAAGAATAGTACACATTCATTATAACAAGATTGCTCTTTTGCTCAGGGGCCATCATAGCGCATTCTGTAAATGAATTAACAGTAGCATGCGTTTGTGTATTATGGGCCCAGAAGATGCATTTGTTTATTAAATAAATCTGCAACACAGAAAGTACAGTTGAAAAAAAATCTAGAAAATAATCAGCGTGCGCATGTACAGTAGCTATTTCTTTTTCTTTGAAGCCTCAATGTCTTGGCGAGTTCTCCTCCTTCGTTTCTTTTAAAATAACCAGAAATCACAGGCCACACCATACAGTAACGGGCTGCAAAAACTGATGTTAAAAAGAAAAAAGAAACCAAGTTTAAGTTATAGAAGCACAAAACATTTCCAGAAATAGTATAGCAAATAAAACCATACCTTTAAAATAATTTAATATTATGGTTCTTTTATTTTTCTTTACATTCTTTTGATTTCTTTAAAAAACAGGTTTTCTCTAAGATCATCATCATCATTTTTTAATTTAATTTTTATTTTTTTGGCTAACATTTAGCCCACATCATATATGTGAACGTATATATAATTTTTCCCCTTGACCTTTGTTTTCTTTTTAAACACAAGGTCTGCTTTTAGGATATTCAGCTAATATGGGTCCATTTATATCCAACCTTTTGGCCTAGGTATACCTACTATGAATATACTAATAAACATGACTCAGTCTGTTGGATTTGCTTTCTGTTAACTAATAATGTTTTAAAGCCCAGTGACAGTTCACAATTTCATCGAGAACTCAGAGTATGTTTTCAGATGTGGCTATTCTCTATTTCTCCCCACTTACAGTTTTTTTATCTTGCTATCTTTAATATGTAATCTGATATTTTGAACACTTAAAATATAATGGGAAGAAAATAGAATACTTTAAAATATAAAATGCTGAGTCTACAGCCACTGAAAAGATACGAGGAAGTCTATTAAAATGAACCAAGGAGGGGAAAAAAATAAAATGAATCCAGGAAACAAGAAAAAAAGAAACAGCTATATTCACCCATTTTTGAAATTCTTACATTATTAAAAGTAGAAATGTCTTTTAAAAAGGTGAATGGATTCATATTCGATTTCTTGAAATCTTTCTATAAAATCCAGGGTACCAATTTAAATTTATCAGAACATTTTAAAATGGAAAGTCTGGTAGAACGAGTAGATTAGGATTTCATAGATTTTCAGCTTAGAAAAGATCTATGACACTGTGAAAAAAATACTCAGCTAATTAGTATATATACTATATAAAAATGTATTTATAAGAAACACGGCAGGACATATAGAAGATACTCCATATGCAGCAAAAAGACATAACTAATTGAAGCAGGATTACACTTTTCTCCTACATGGAATCTTAAATATCCACCATTTTGTCCTTAAACAAGTAATATTTCAGCTTTACTTACTGAAAAAAAAGAAAAACAAACAACAAAACCCTGCTATTGTAACAATTGATTCAATACTTAATGCAAGGGAGGAAAAATAAATATTTGGAACTCAGGTTATTTTCTTTCTTTCTCTCTCTCTCTCTCTTTTTTTTTTGTTAAAAAGCTCTATTTTTGTAGAGCATTTTATTTATTCTGCTGCAGCTTTTAGAGAGGCTAGCCAATCAGAAAGTCTGTAAAGGCCCAGGCCCAGGCTCAGTGCTGAGCTCCAAATGCGATTCTAGTCCTGACAGGGGGATTATAGGAAACAGATGACTTACGCTTCTAATTTGTGGCCTTAAATTGCAAACAGAATTTCAGGAGTCGAGCAGAGTAATAAATGGCAATAGAAAAAGCCACACACAGCCAAATCAGTATGTGGTGGTTGTAGGTTAAACTAAATGGGAAGAGACAGGTTATGATGGTTCAGTGTATTACAGAGAAGAAAGTCTTAAATTACTGGTGCTGAGAGGTATTGCTCCATGGCAGACAGTATTGCATTGTGTAGTCTACAGATATCACAAGCAGAACAATAAAAAAGCAGGTTTAACATAGAACCTGTTGCTGGAGGAATCGTGTTTTTTTTCTCTCTCTTTCCTTTAGAAATGGAAGTGGTGTTTTATGTTTGTTTTGACCTCTGCTGTATACTTGGCCCCTTAACATCTGTTTTCTACCGTTGCCGTTTTTCACACCAAATTAAATGTCGAGGAGTCAGATAAAATAAGTTCAAAATATGTCCAAATTATTTTTGTTGACTTCCAACAAATGTCTCAGTAACTCTTTTCACACGGAATGATACCATTTAAATGCCAACTTAGAAAATTATTTTCCCTTCAACATTTTAAGAGCAAAAGAAAGGAATTTCGAGGTGTACTTAAACTTGGGAGATACTGCATTAGCCTTTTTAATAATTTGTATAACTGTTTCAGATTTGCTTTAAGGCTATTCCATCATATAAACTTATATGCATTTGTTGGATAAAAATGCCAGGAAAACTGTTTAACAATAGCATATAAAAGAAAAATTCAGAGCTGTTTCACACCATAAATACCAGTTAGAATCAGAAGAGATCCAGAATTTAAAATGTAGAAACCAATATATATATTTGTTTTCCTTCGTAATCTCTCTCTGAGTGTATTATGTGTGAAATACAATGTAAGAGTTAAGATGGTAATAACACAAATTTCCACTGTCATAAGAAATCTGGCTGTCATAATTCTGTGGTGTGAAAATTTAAAAATAGCATTGCATTTTCAACTTCTTATTCAATAAATATTTTAATAAAAATAAAGACATTCCTTGAGAAGAATACTACCTTCTTTTAAGATCCAACAGATTTGTGTGTCAGGAATTGGCAACTAATTCATGATAAAGATTGATTAAAAAATAATCACCCCATCCTGTATTTTTTATTGCCAATATATCAAAATAACACTCTCTTAACAAATGACAAAACCAGGGCTAACCTTAGTATACAATGCTGTGCTTGAAGTGGGCCACCTAGAATCTATAGTTTTTCTTGCACTTTCATTATGAACAAGAAATCTCTTGCACTAAAACCCAGATCTTTTTAAACTGCTATGTTAACTTTAAACTTGAACTTTTTGTTTTATATGCTAAAGAAAACCTATTATCTCATGGGTAACCTGGGGAAAAATAAATGATTTTTATTGTGATATTAAGTCAGTCTGTTGATAATCATTGAAGATGACTGGCTAAATACATTTTGATTAATCACTTGCAAAAATTAAGCTTGTTAGAAGCACTTTACATTCTGTGTCATGGTGATATCAATGTAGGTTATAGCTATTCCTTTGTAGATGGTGTGCTTTTTGTTTTTAAATCACCTGGCAAAAAGAGAAAACAAACCTTAGTTGAAAGCTTTTGTCTCTAACACAGAAACCTCTTTTCATGTCTGTCTTTTTTTTTTTTTTTTTTTTTTAAAGAAATGCTCAATTATTATTTGTGTCATAGTGGGAAGACTGGGTCTCTATAGGGCCTGAACCTTTTCAAAGAGGAGATAGCTTTTGTTTTTGTACCCCCATCAACACCGATCACCTAATTAAATCTGATATCTCTGGCTGAAGCAAAATAATTTGTAATAGTTCTTTGGTGTTTACTTAATTAGTTTCGATGTCTTTTGTGTCATAAATGTGGTGATATTTTGTAAAATGGGGCTGAAAAAGAGGAGGCAAAATGTTGTATCACAAGGGATGGAGCGAGAAGAGGTGACGGGGAGGGCAAGCCAGGAATGACCAAACCTTAAAGCCAGGTGCAGTTCCAAGGCAAGGCCTTGCGGACCCGAGTCATTCATTAGTTGAGATCATCAAGCAGATCTGAACTGGAAAAAGGCTTCCTGTCAAATGTGGGCCTGCGTGTCTGTCAGGGCCCCAGATTCTGTAGCTTGATCAGCCCAAGACACTGACACCATTTTCTTTAACAAACACCAACAGCTCTTTTCTCCTTCATTTTTAACATTTCTCAGGGGTTGGATTCCCTTTCTTCTCCCTCTCTGTACAGAGTAAAGGGAGCTTGTTAACTTGCTTAGATATTTTGACTGTGGATGCTCCTTGGCCACTTGCCTGTGGTAACAGTGTCAAAGCATAACTTGGTATAATTGCTATATTTGCAGTCAGAAGAGTGCTCTGTCTTTATGTTTAAGCTGCTGAATAAAAAGGAAGTATCATTTTGGAAAATCCTATAAATTATCCTCAAGGTTCAAGCAAAACACGATGTGTGACATACCTGGTGTGTCTTGTGTTCATTGCCATGAAACAGACGAGGAACATAATCTTACACATCAATTAAAAGCTAGTAAATTCCTGTGTTTCTTACATTGAGCTTAGATCATAATGACATAAAATTAGACTTAAAACTGATAACAGAAGAACTGGGCTACTTACAATTTAAAAAGCAACTGGAAAGAATTAAAACTTTTAATTAACCATTGGGTCACAATATATATGTATATGAAATGAATTAGCAAGGACAATTTTTGACGGACTTCCATATAACAGAGATGTGCACAATTTACAGACATTAGCAATACCCATTCTGCAAGTGGAAATTAAGATCATAATGAACTTTATCTTACTGATAGATAATAATAGATGGCAATCTCCAATGATGCTTATTATAAAATGAACTTACGGTGTGATAGAGTTGTATTCATTCTGTATTTAGTATGTTTTCAAAGAGTTGTGATAGTAGGGAAAAACTGCAAAATGAGACTTGTGGCTTTTCCCCTTTAGAATGTAGCACTGTAAAATTTGAGGTAAACAGTGATGAATGACAGAGAACCATGGCTCTCCTCCTGGCCTTTTTCACATAAGATGCATTTGTGCACCTTCTCAAGGATGAGGCAGACAGAGGGTGCACCAGCTACACGTTGCATAGCACCGTGGGCACAGAGCTGCTGGCACTCTTTAGTCTGAGAAAAACGATCCTTCCAGTTAAGTAGAGCCTCCCTGTGTCTCGCAAAATGTACAAAACTGTGTGCTGCTGGCAGGTAATGACTTGTAATTAGCATGGCAGGCAGGTAATGACTTCAAATCACCTGCCAATTGTTTCTGAGTGTTTGCTTTATTTTAAAACCCTGGATGGGTGGAGAAGTGTGTGTGGGGGTGTTACGAGGATGCAAGTAGAGAAAAGGGGAGGGGCATGGCCTGGGAATCTCTTTCTGTGTAGGATTCCTCCCCCATCTGCTTTTTATTTTACCCCCAGATCCTCCCTGAGCAGCAGGAAAGAGGCATTGAGAATTGGCAGGTTGCTTTACCTGCCTGCTGCTCCTACTGGGATGGATGGTGCCTGTTGAGAAATACTGCTTTGTTTTGGAATCAAACCAACCTTCTTAGATTCCGCTTCTACACTGGAAAACTGAGACTGAGAGAGTAATGGCAGATCAGCTTGTTTGAAAAGAACCATGAATAACTCAAAGCGAGATCTTTTACTTCTCTGTCAGGACCTACTTCCATCTCTTTCCTGAGCTTCCTCCAACTTCATGGAGAGCTGTCAGGGTTATAACAAGAAAAATTGGGCAAGGAGTCTGCCAAATTGAGGCTGGACTACTCTGAGGATCCCACAAATGTTTTAGGACCATAACTGAATGTACAGTTGGTCTTTGACTTATGATGCTTCAACTTATGATATTTTGACTTTATGATGATATGAAAGCAACATTCATTTAGCAGAGGCTATACTTGAAATTTTGAATTTTGATCTTTTTCCAGGTTTGTGGTGTGTGTCCCACACTCTCTGGTCATTCTGGGCTGTGGCAGTGAGCTGCAGTTCCCAGCAGCCATGTGCCTGTGAGGGTCAGTAAGTGACACCTGTTGTGCGTACTGTGTTGCCAGAGGATTTTGCCCAGTATAGGTGTTCCGAGCACATTTGAGGTGAGCCACACTAGGCTTTCATGTTCAATAAGTTAGATGTATTAAATGTTTTGACTTACAATATTTTCAATTTATGATGGGTTTATCGAGACATAATCCTATGGTAAGTCATTTGCATTTGTATTGAGATGTGGACAGGAAGGGTAAAAGTAGTGGCTAGCCAAATCATGTGTATGCTCTCTACACTTGACTGACATCTACTTTGCTCCAGCCAATTGCCTGATTATCGGTATGAAGTGGCCAGATTTCCTAAGTTCTTAAGAGGAGCTATAACTATAGAATATTATATCAAAATATTCTGATTTTAAAGCATTGAAACTAATTTAAAAAAAACCATTAAATCTTAGTGGGTGAAACAAAACCAGAGGTCTGATTTGAGGCCACAGGCTGCGAGGGCCTGATGATTTCCCTTCTAAATTTGTTTTTTCTATTACCTTTTCTTTTTGTACTCTCATTAGACCAGTGACAAGGCAAAAACAGAGGCAGTTTACACATGCAGCATGTGTTACTTGGGTTTTGAAATTTTCTTGTGATTTTTATATCCAAATGCTTAGAAAAGATCTCTTAGGAAACTGTTCTTACGTCTGCTTCATTTTGTGTTTTCTCTGAATGCTGAGGGCTTCCTAGGGCCAACTCCATGGGGAGCTCCCAAACTTGATTTTAGAGAAGAATCTCTTGGAGTTGGGATTGCCTGGTTCTAATATGTCATAGTTAAGGAGAACTGCCTGCCCCAAGCTTCTCTCAGGCCAGCAGTTCCATAGGCTCCAAGGAATACAGCTTAGGAGCCAGAGAGAGCTGGATTTCACTCAGTTTGGGCTCTGTCTACTTACCACTACCGTGACCTTGGCGAGACACTCCATTCAACTAAGCCTCCATTTCCTCACTGGTAAAATGAGAGTAATGTACCTGCCTTGAAGGACTATGGCCAGGATTAGATAAGAGTGCTTACGTTAGTTCCTTTATTCATCTTTCATATAACATGGAGGAGTAGATTGTACTCATGGAACTCAATAGTCAGATACATTCCTTACACTGGTAAAATCCAAATCATAAATGCATTATGCTTATTTGAATTCAAACCCTTCTATGCTTTTCTAGAATACTTAAAAAAAATAGTAAACCATTTTTTGTAAAGTTCACTTTCCGTTTAAACAGAATCAAATAAAATCATATTTTGACATCTAACATGATTATATGATAAGATTTTTTTTAAAACTATGTTTAAAATTTATTTTATTTTACTTTATTTAGTTAATTGATTTATTTTTTAGACAGAGTTTCACGCTCTTGCCCTGGGTAGAGTGCTGTGGTGTCATCATAGCTCACAGTAACCTTAAACTCTTGGGCTCAAGCAATCCCCTAGCTTCAGCATCTACAGTATCTGGGACAACAGGCACCTGTGACTATAACAGCTAGTTTTTTTCTACTTTATTTTTTTTCTTAGTAGAAATGAAGGTCTCACTCTTGCTCAGGCTGGTCTCGAACTCCTGAGCTCAAGCAATCCACCCACCTCAGCCTCTAAGAGTTCTAGGATTAGCAGGTGTGAGCCACTGCAGCCAGCCAGTAAAAAGCAAAACAACGAAACAAAATAAAATAAATAAAATAAATGTTTAAAATTTAATTGGAGAAACATCTAGCTTCTCAATTTAAAATCTGAAGAGAGAACTTGCCATTTTTGGTTTTTGAGCTTAGATTATTAGATAAAATGACAAGAGTGATTTTTTGAAAGCCAGGTTGTTGTTCTTTTATACACAAGTAAGAAATCATCTGGCAGACGAGGGTTAGTAGAGATTAGTGGTGCATAGAGAGAAGCATTAGGTTCGTTTGGGAATGACAGGAATAAGTGAGGTTGGTCATGTTCCCAGGACTGGAACAAGAAGAACAAGCATAGATGTTTTGTAGAAAGAGGATCAGATTTTGAAGGTGGCCTCAAAGCAGTCTTAAAAATCATTACGGCTATACTTTGGATTTTCTTTCTGTGCAATGACTGCAATTTTAGAAGAAAGGTTTCTAGCTAGATTATATCAAACTGCTAAATAGTTTGCTTATTAGTTGGTTCCCATCTCTGCCTCTGGGGAAGGTGGATAACACTAGTATGAAAACTTTGTTTTCAAACTAATAGAGAAAATTGAATCTATATGAAGCAAAGTGCAATTGGCTTAATTTATCCTTTTTTTCAAATGCATTTTATGTATAGGCGACTAAGCAGTTTATGGACTTTATTCTTTTCATACCTGCAATCAATTTTGTATAATATGTTCTCTTTAAAAATAAGGATTAAAATAAAAAAAAAAGGTTAAAACCAGCCTCAAATTCAGCTACTGGCTTTCAGTTTTTATACTTTAATTGTTCAAATGCATACTAATTAAGATAAACTTTTGGCCCTAAAATTTTTGACTTTTCTTTTCTCAAGGTAAAATGAATTTGACACCTAAGCTGTCTGAAGATCCAGTTCAACTTAGAAAAGGCAAAATTAAACCATTTTAGAGACCTATAAATATAATCTGGATATATCAGTTGAATTACTTGTGCTATGTAAAGACACTGGAAATTTAAGCAAAAATACATTATTGTTATTTTTTCTGAAATTTCTGATTATAGCAGAAGGGGCTTATAATTATACTATGATTTACTCAAGGTCTGATGGCTACAGATCCTGAAATATTACTCATCTTCCTCATGTGTTTCCTTTAATGTGTGTTTATCCCAATACTAGTTGATAAATTTAAATTTTTATAAAGTAGGACTCTAATAGAATTTAAACATAGAAATCCAAGCACACAGTAAGAACAGTTGCAGATAAAAATTGAAATTTTTAGGCAGTTTGTCAGCATGAAAACGAAAAGAGCTCATTATAACTATGTAAAACCATCAGGTCTGTATTACCTTAGGAAAAATCTTCTTAAAATCAGATTAATTATTTTGCTAAATACGTGTATGCAGAAATTCCTATTATAATTTGTGAAAATTTTAAAACTAGATGAATTGATATCATGCTTTGAAAATTAAAAAAAAAAATTAATAGCCAGATTTTTATGAGTCCTTACCAGGGTTTGTGCATTTTCTCCAATTAAATTATTTTCTTTTAAAAAGCTAGCCTCAGAGGGGCTAGGGTTGGAGGAATCGGGTAGAGAGAGTGGAGAGCTCAAGAGGCACATACATAAATTGTCTTAATTTTTGAGAAGTATGGGTCTGACAATCACTTAAGACAATATAGCTGATATGGCTGTCAGGACGGACTCTTTTCAAAAGAATGTTTTTATAGAATATCCTCGTGACACTTTGCTCAGATGGATGTCTTTAGCAGTATTTGATTAATGTAACGCAATAAAAGGGATGCACACCAAAGTGTCTGTACATGTCTTGTTAAGTATGTTTGATTCATTATATGTGGTTCTCAGTTCTTTCCTCTTTCTGCAGTTCATTTTTTATCATTTCAATAATATATCTATAAATATGAAAAAGTTGGCACTTTCAAAGTCTTTGACATATATAGCTATTAATTCATAACTCTAAAAAATTGTATCTTTCAACCTGTCATTTTAAAGCTTGTAGAGTTTATTACAGTAAGTAACCTGTGTTAGAAATTAGATTTTGAACTTTAGCAAGAAAATAAATAAGCTCACGAACCTAAAATTTGAAGAAAAGATAACTAGACATAGTTCTAAGATATAATTACATGAAAAGATCACTATTGAAGATTATAATTTTAAGCTCCCTGAAGATAACATTGAGGTTTATATTTGTTACTAATTTCAAGTTATATTCTTTTCTATCTCCAGATGTCAAATAATGAGCAAGCTTATAATGAATAAAGCTGTACAGATACAGTTAGTTCCACAACCCTCTTTGCTGCAATGAGTTGATGGGTTAAACTTCACGGTTTGTATATCAGTAACATAGATGGCTTTAAGTGAAGGTATTCTGAAGGCAAAGGAATCAAACAGATTGAGTATCCATAACAGAAGAATCCTCCAAAAACTGAAATGCTCCAAATTGTGAAATTTTTTGAGCATGGACATGGAGCTCAGAGCAATGAGCATTGGAGTGTTTTGGATATTGGAGTTTTGAATTAGGGATCCTGAGCCAGTATAATGCAAATATCCCAAATCTGAAAAATTTTATAATCCAAAACACTTCTTGTCCCAAGCATTTTGGATAAGGCCTACTAACCTGTTCTTATTTATTTAGACATCTTAGTTTCTACTGTTTTAATAGCAGTGAGTCCTGTATTGTGGATGCCATTTTACTTGGATTTTATTGATGAGGAAGCTGAGCAGGCGGTAACGTGCCCCAGATCACATATGTGCTAAAGGGCAGAGCAGGGCTTAAAACTTTGCGGTTTGGCTCTGGAACCTTTGCCCTCCTCCAGATACAGCTAAGCCTGGAACATTTTCTTCTAGGCGCTGTTGGTCCCACTTGATGACTTTTCCTGCATAGGTAAAGGTTGGCCCCTCACCCCCCATGTTCCTTCCCTTGGTTCAATTAAAATCAGGATAGTGATTCTGAAGTGTTCCAAGTAATGAGCTCTGACTCATGGATGATTTGGAGTGTTTTGGGTGCCAGGCTACATCATGTGTGAATAAGCTTGTGGCAGGGACTGAGGGTGAGGCCTGAGGACATGGTTTATGTTGGAGCCTCACTGTGTTCTGGGTGACTCATGTACACTCAACCGCAGAGTCATGAACCGTTTACACACACCCAATGTCAGGTTCATTCCAAGGCTGTTCTCCCACAGCCATTTTACAGCCTTCTCTCTAAAAAGCACAGAACTTATTCTGGCCATTTCACTGGAGGATTCTGAAGGGGGATTAAAGCATAAGCGTCCCTAAGGTCCTGTGGTGTCTTCCTGAGAAGATTGTCATCCCCTCTGAGCTAGGAAAGACATGCAGATGGTACATTTCTCTTTCCTATGCTGAGTAGAAGGAACCGGCTTTAGGGTCAGCTAGACCCGGGCCTGCTCTTGGTAATGTCCTCAACACCTCTGAGATTGTGGGCAACTCACTTGTTGTTCTTGGACATGGCTTTCTTGGAAAACTATAAAACTTATAGAATGGGATGGGAGCATTTTATGCATTTATGGGAAGTTAACACAGAAGAATTTTTAAAATATTATTCTCAGCGGTCACTTAGCCAATTGCTTCAGCTCAGCATTGGTGCCAGAGCACTAAGTAAGGATGGTAATTTTACTCATCTTTGTATCTTTTTAGTGTCCAGAGGAAGAGAATGTTTAAAATGTATGCTAGTGGTGGGGTGCAGTGGCTCATGCCTATAATCCTAAACACTCTGGGAGGCCAAGGCCAGTGATCCCTTGAGCTCAGGAGTTTGAGTCCAGCCTGAGCAAAACGAGACCCCATGTCTACTAAAAATAGAAAAGCTAGTCGGGTATTGTGCCAGGTGCCTGTAGTCCCAGCTACTTGGGAGGCTAAGACAAGAGGATCACTTCAGCTCAAGATTTAAGGTTGCTATGAGCTATGACACCATGACACCACAGCTCTCTACTGAGGGTGACAGAGTGAGACTGGGTCTTAAGAAAAGCAAAACAAAACAGACTTGGTGCCCATAGCACAGTGGTTATGGTGCTGGCCACATACACCAAGGATGGCGGATTTGAACCTGGCCCAGGCCTGCTTAAACAACAATAACAAATGCAACAACAAAAAAATAGCCAGGCATTGTGGTGGGCGCCCGTAGTCCCAACTACTTGGGAGGCTGAGGCAAGAGAATTGCTTAAGCCCAAGAGTTTGAGGTTGCTGTGAGCTGTAATGCCATAGCACTAGCTACTGAGGGCGATAGCTTGAGTCTCTGTCTCGAAAAAAAACGTGCACTAGTAATTTTTTTCACACAAGGCTTTTTAAAACTATAAATAAAGTAAAGAAAATTATGCAAGAACTAAAAAGGGACAAAAGAAAAGAAGTTGACCAATGTGTAGGTTCAAAGTGCACCTTGTGTCTTCCATCGGAGAAGGCGGGGAAGCACTGCCAGCTCTGCACGGTGCCTGGACTCACCCATGAGTCCAGGCACCGTGCAGAGAATTGGGAATGCCTTTGAGCTTCCAAGATCTTCTGGGAATGCCTTTGAGCTTCCAAGATCTTCTGCCTCAGGCCAGGGCCTGCCTTGTTTGTTATCAATGCTAGGATGGTGCTATGGTAGGCAGAGGAAGAGGAGGTAGCTGTCAAGGGACTCACCTGCATCGCTGAGGAGAGTATATTTTGGGGACACATTGACTGAAAGGAATCATACAATTGTAGTTCTGAATGCGTTTTTTTTCTCAGAGATAGTGATTGGAGAGGAAAGCTGTGTTTGTGATTTTAGACCGCCCATGTCTGGAGTTCCCTTTGGTTTGGGGCAAATCCCCTCACCATTTGTTTGTTTGTCTATTTATTTCAGATAAATATCAGGGTACAGAGGATTAGGTTATGTTGTTTGTGTTTGTTGGGGAAAGTCCAGGAGGTGTGCCTCGTACCCGTACATTACGCCCATTAAAGGAGTTTGCTAATCCCCCCGCCCTTTCCCCCATTTCAATTAAACTGTTTTCTCTTGTGTGAGTGTGCAGTTGTTCATTTGCTGGCTTCATATTAGTATTGAGTACATTGGATACTTGATTTTTCATTCTTGTGCTACTTCACTAAGAAGAATGTTCTTTAATTCCATCCAGGTTAATACAAAAAGATATAGTAAAGTCTCCGTCTTTTTCATGGCTGAATAACATTTCATGATATAAACATACCACAGTTTATTAATTCATTCATGGGTTGATTCCCCTCACCTTTTAGAGTCTAACTTATTCCTCTGGGAAAGGAGGGTGATGGTCCCAGTGCCTTCTAAGACCCCTCTATGAATTTGCTTGACATGGACTCTGGGCTTTTCTAAATAAACAGTCAGTAAATTTACCAGTTAGTATGTAGAGAAGGACCATGCCCTTGCTAAGCATTGTGTATGTGCAAGATGTCAAAATGCAGGATGGTAAAAAGTGAAGTTGAAAAATGAGGAAGGGGTGTGACAGGGAGTGATCTTAATTGTTTTGTAGGGTGTGCACTTTTGAGGCTGCCTAAGGGTAGAAAATATGAAAAATATATGCCTTCTGTTGGCATAGTTCTGAGTCACCGAACTACGTTTCCGTTAAGATCCACCTTGTCCAGAAAGAAGTAGAATGAGAATTAAAGCAAAGGCAGCCTCATTGCTTAGATGATCCCTTTTTTCTGATGAAGGATGTTCTTGGATGGTTATTTTTCTACTGAGCCTCTAAAAGACAGAATGCTAGGGCAGCATCTGTGGCTCCAGGAGTAGGGCGCCGGTCCCATATACCAGAGGTGGAGGGTTCAAACCCGGCCCCGGTCAAAAATTGCAGGGGGCAAAAGAGGGAGAGAACGCTAGACTTGACAAAGGGTCAAGAGTCCAGGGCAAAGGAGACAGAGAGGAGTAAGGAAGAGAGAAGTGACTTTAAAGGCTGATTGTTATTATGTTAACAATAATTTATGTCAAATTTATTATTGAAATTTGTCCAGGTTTCAAAAATATATGAAAATACAGTGAAGAGTATCATGAATTTCCAAGCTCCCATCATTAAGATTTAATCTCAATTTGATCTCATCTTAACAAGATTATTTTGGAGCAAATTGTTCACACAATTTCATTGTAAATATTTCCAAATTTATTCCCCAAATTTAGGGACTCATTTTATTTAAAAGGCAACTGTAATATTATTAACACACCTAAAAAATGATCAAAACTTCTTTAATGGTATTCAGTAGCGAGTCAATGTTTACATTTTTCCAGTTGCCTCATACATATATTTCAACAACTTGTTTGAATCTAGATTCTAGTAAGGCCCATAGATAGCTATTGGGGAGTATATGTGTTAAGTGTCCTTTAAGCTATGGGTTTCTTTTCATCTTTTTTTCTTTCTTTTTTTTTTCTTAAGGATTTGGTGAAGAAACTGGGTCATTTTTCCTGCAAATTTTCTGATTTTAATGATTAATTTTTGTGCTGTCTTTTGACATGTTTTATTCCTCAGTCTTTTCGATTTCCTGTAAATTGATACTTAAATGCACAATTAGATTCAGATTTTTTTTTTTTTAAATTTTGGCAAATATACTCCTTACTTGTGTGACGTCCTTCTATTAGGAGGCAAACAATGCCTGATGTCTGCTTGTCTCTCTTTTTTGCGATAATAGTAGCCAATGTTGGTCATTGTCCAGATCCCTGACTTCATCAGAGGCTGCAACAAAGTGTATATTAACTCTATGAACATGATTCCTTTTTAATCTAGTAGCTAGAATATTTCTGTTAAGAGAACCTCCCCCTATTTGTTTACCTTTAAGAAATATGTTTGTTGTATTATCTGCACATGAAACTGAGGATAAATGTTGGACTTAACCTTTTACTTCCAGTTTCTAGTTTATTTTCTAGCATTCCTCCAAGGTGACCAGTAATAGCGGTTTTTAAATTATATGATTTTGAACCTATGGTCTTAAAAACTATTTGGACTCTAAGCTTTTAAAAGCAGATGGCTTGAGTTCTGGCTCGCTCCATAGCTCGGCGGGTCTTTCATCCCATGGTAAGCCCCACTCACTTTTGGCTCTCAAGGTTCTCTTCTGCAGGGAAGCTTTCTCTGACATTCCTGCCAGGGCAAATTAACCTCTCTGAGACTCAGTTTTCTCATCTGTAAAATAGGGGCGCTCATACTCATTATTGTGAAGAATGAATTAGATAGGGGTTCAGCACACTTGATCAATTGTAGGCACTCAAGGGGTCTCCCGTTTTTATTACTGGTTTGCATTTGATGACCCAGGACCTTCAACTCTCATAGTGAATTATTGTACTGAAATTGCTATCTTAAATGTATTGCACGAGAAACAGTTATGCAAAGACAACCATGTATTTCTGTTTATGAAGATGCTAACTCAGATGACACACACAGCATTTGCAGGGCTCTAATATGTTCTAAAAGATAGAAGAGAAAAATACAAGCAGTACCCTAAAAAGCCTGTGGGAAAGAGCAAATCACTGAGAAAGATAAATGAAGAGTTATATGAATCCATTTCTTTTGGTGGGATGGAAGGGCTTCAGTTAGGCTAGGGTCTTTGGGTATGCAGGATTCCAAAGGCGAGGAAGAGCATACTTTGTGGGAGTCTGTGTGTGTGGAAGGGAAATCCTGAAGTTAGGGCTGTTCTCATTCTCAAAAAAGGAAGTTGCTTCTTTGGGAGGGTGGACCAAATACTCACCCCATACTCACTTGACTAAAACTATGTCTTCCATGGGCTTCTGGTCCCAATATCCAACCCAGAATCTTAGCTTTTTCTTGCTGCACACCACACTCCCCCCCATCTCTGTACTTTTGCCCACTTGGTCCTTTCTCTAGAAAGCCCTTCCCACTGGCCTTACTTCTCATTTTATACCAGGTCAGGAGTCACGACCTTAGGGGGTCTTCTTAGCTCCTTCCTCAACTGAACCAGGTGGGCTAAGACCTTGGCTATGTTTTCCCCTTAACATTCGACACCCATCCCCATGACAGCATTCAGCTCATGTCACTGATTTCACTGAGCTCTGGGCACCAGGGAACAAGGACTCTCTTATTCAACTTTGTGACCTCAGCATAGTTGGCTAGTGTGTACTTACTTGGTGCTCGGGAAATAATGGGTGATTGAAGTCTTACTTGGTGGTTTGTAAATTTAAATTAGGACCAAACTATTTAGTTACGTGGACGTGTAGACCAGTAATGTGTTAACACATGACCTTAAGTTAGTTTTGCAGGAGCAGGGGCAGAGTGGTGGTGAGTTGGCAAGCACAGCAAGCTGGCCTTGGGGCAGAGAGCAGCATGGGCTTACTCTTAGCTACGGCTAAGGTGCAGGGAAAGAGCCAAGGTGAATGGCCTACTTTGCGGTATTGCTACCATTTTCTTCTGTGAAAAGGTGGGAGGAAGCAAGTATGTAGGGAATACTAACAGTCTTTTTGTTTTTTTGGGTTGTGGAAACTGAGCAGAGGCAGACCCCAAAGGGGTTAAACTGGGGTGAGCAGTTGTTGGAGACCTTTACAATTATGGGCATGTGACAGGGTTGCACACAGAAATGTCCGTCGTAGAGACACGTAGTCGTCTTTCCAGAGAAAAGCCATTTTCTTTTGCATATTTGCACACAGAACTTGCTTACTTATCTAGGTTCTTAAAACACCCAGTTATCTGCCTAGGAGAGATGCTTTTTGACATAAACAACTGTCTACCTGGTGTCAGAATTTCTCAGCAGATAAGGCACACTTGTGCGCAGGAAGGAACTTCTGCAGTCAGATAGTGCACCCTTTTTTGTTGTTAATATGGGAAGAAAGGCATGTGTCAGAATAACAGGAAAACCTCTCCGGTGTGTGTGCACCTGAGGTGGGGGAGGGGCCGTCTTTCTAACAGGCACATTAAAAGTAGCCCTTCGTTCTTGCAACATGGTCCGTTCTAGGTTTTATTGCTTTCTAAAATTTCTAGTACACAGTTTAAATGAGTTTTTAGGCAGTTTAAATACATTCCAGGATTATTTCAGTGTTAGAAATTAACAATGAAATGTTTACCATTATAATCAAATTTGCCTTGTTTTATTTCCTAGAGTTTCGATAAAAAAAAAAGAAAACCTATCTCATTAAATGTCTCTGTCCATAATATGTGTTTTTCTGAGTGAAGTGATGGGGAGTAGTAAATATTTTTCTAAAATTATTTTCCTTTAAGTATGTCTGAATATATCAAATTTCACAGACCGACATTTTCCCCATACCTTTATATTTGCTGAACAATTTTGTTTAAATGTAAACAATTTTGTTTACTTATAAAAATTTATAAGTGACATTTTGACTTCTGATTTATATGGAATATTAAGAAATTATGCCAAATAAACTTTTAAATTATACTGATAAGGAAGTCTGCTTAATTATTCTCCAAAGAGAATAGAAGAATTAGTTTTAATTCTTTTTAAAAAATATCGTTGTGTGCTAGGCAATGCCTCAGTCTCACGGTAGTAAAAAATCCTAATTTATAGTAATTTTTTTATATTCTTAAATTTCTTTCCCAAAAAAATTATTAGACAGATAATTCCTGAAAAAACTCATTTCCCTTGCAAGTCAAGGGCTTACCTTGCTTCTTGTTATTTGCTTTTAAAAGTGTCAGGGCCTTTTATTCTTTTTCTTTTCATTTTCAAAAGAATTGAACTGTTTTAACCGAATAGATCTTACTGGTGCTGATAAAGTCTTATTATTCCTGCAATCCTTATTTCTCAAGGACTGGCAAAAAGCCCCTAGCATTCAACACGGTTTCCGACCTCAGTGAATGGTTGTGTAAATGGACAATTTACAGAAATGTCAGTCGCAGTTAACTGTGGAACAAGGTTGTTCTGATATAATGGCTCTGGCCTCCTTCACATTATTACGAACTTCTGTTTGTTTCCTCCTTTTTACTGTTGGATAGGCTTCCCCCGAGGTTAGACAGATGATTTAAGAGAGGTGTGTTTTTCAGGAGGACTTAGTGGTGACATTGGAAAGAAGGTTTCTTGAAATGACGGCCGAGGTCATTATAACTCGGCCATGAGTCTCATAACTCAGGAGGAAGTAGGTAGGAGGTGGTGGCAGAAAGGGAAAGATACTGAGGTGTTTCTAACACGGGCACAGGAATATGTGGCAATAATAGAACATTACTAAAGTTTTCCCCTAGAATGAGTCATTGACAAATATAATTTGAGGCTTTATGCAGCCCCAAGAAAATATCAATTCCTATGATTTTTATGAACTTGCACTTTAGAAAGGCTGGCAAATTGATAGACAGTGAATGAATGTATTCAGAATTCACAGTTGGAGCTCGTATTGTGGCTTCAATTTAGCTAGGTGTGACACCAAAATTAGTGACACACGGATGTCTTTCCAAAGTTTGCATTTGTTAAAAATCAACAGTGAAACAATTTGACAGTAACTTAAAGTAAACTAGGAAGCAAATTTTTGCCTTATAGTTCAAGAATAGACAATAACTTTGTAAACCCAAATCAAAAAGCTAACTACCTAAAGAAATGAATTTTGTTGTAAACATAAAATAATTGTATACTATATTCTCTAACTTAATTAAAGACAGATGTACCTCTGGTCTAATAAGCTCCATATTGTTAAATGCTAATGCTGACATCTCCTTTCATCAATGTTATCCAAAATTTAATGTTAATATTATTTTACAAAATTGGTGGAGATATTTTGCTTTTTTCTCCTCTCTCCCACCCACCCTCCCTTCTCTCTCTCTCTCTTTCGTAGTTGGCATGTGTGGAGGGGTAATTATTTGGAAGATTGGAGTTGAGATACCATATATATATTCAAAGGGTAACACAGGATTAGTTGGTAAAATTGTAACCAGAATTGTATGTCCTTAACTTTTTCATACGCAAGAAGCTTTGCCACTTCAAAGAAAAATTAGAATAGAGAAACACATACCTGTTCCCATATGACTTTTTAAATCAGTATAAAGCATGATAACGTGTAGAGAAAAGGCAAAATTTGAGAAATTTTTGTAGGAGGTTGATACTACATATTGTGGGTGGCCATATGTCCCGTGTTATGCTAAATTAGCTTAAATACTCTAACATTGTAAAATGAGAGGCAGGAAGGAAATCTTCTCCAAAGAGGACATAGTTAAAGCAACACTTGGAAATGACAAACAGCCAAATATGAGTATAAATTTTCCATGTAAGAGAGATTCGGTAATAATGTCTATTTTACTTGTAAAAATTTAGTGATTAAAGCACTTGGTCTTCCCCATAATATTTTGATAATAAGAATTTATATTCTGTGAGTATTTTTCATCTCTTAATCCTCTGAGCTCACGAGGAGTCCTTAACTCCCCCAAGATAATGCTGAAAAGGGGGAGTCCAGGCACTGTCGGTAAGGGAGCGACTTCAGTCTCTTCTCAGGAGCCCTTGGAGGACTTCACCATGTGCAGTGATCACTTAATAGCTTTTGTCTTTATCTCTTTAATGAATTTATTTTATTTTTATTTAGAGTATTATGGGGATACACATGTTTTAGCTACATAATTTGCATTTGTGTATTTGCAGTAGATGTTCGTGGTGTGTCTTTCACCTAGAATATGTGCCTTGCATCAGTTAGGGGTGAATTTACCCTCTCCCTCCTTCTCTGTCCATGTTACTAAATATCCATTGAGTTTTATTTCCATATGTGCATACTAGTGTTAATTGATCCCCCCCTTTTTTTTGAGACAGAATCTCATTCAGTTGCCCTTGCCATACTGCCATGGCATCAGCCTAGTTCATAGCAACCTCAAACTTCTGGGCTGAAGGAATCCTCTTGCCCAAGCCTCCCAAGTAGCTGAGACTATAGCACCACAATTTTTGGCTAATTTTTCTATTTTTAGTAGAGATGGAGTCTTGCTCTTACTCAGGCCGGTCTTGAACTCCTGAGTGAAAGTGATCCTCCTGCCTTGGTCTCCCAGAGTTCTAGGATTACCGGTAGTAGCCATGGCAACCAGCTGTTAAGGGACTTTTAAATGCCACCAATCCATAGCCCATTTTAACTTCCCCATGATGATTAAGAGGCTCTGGCCTCCATTTTGAAAATAAAAAATAAAAACCACAGATCTATGAAGGTTAAAGGGGAAGTTAAAAAAGCTGTAGTGATTGTTAAAACTTGCCAGCTTCTTGTTTAAGTTTTGCTTGTTTAAGTGACCCTCAGGGGTCACTCTGATGATTTATAGGTTTGTTGGGTACCTTACAAAGTAGAGGACAATGGCAGACATTGCCAAGCAGGTGGTCGGAGCCAGGGATGCAGTGTTGGTGATCAGCTTGGTGGAAGAGGACATGGGAGTCAGGCCACTTGCTGGAAGTTTGAATGTAAAGCACAAGGCAAGGAACATGGATTGCACTTCAGTGAGAACTAGTTTAACACCTGAACTCAGAAAACTCCAGATTTCCTTCTTGTTGAGTCCTGCCAATGCAGAAGAGGGTAAGAAAGAGAAATCACTCAGAAGCGGTGGGGGTAGGGGAGTGAGCTGAAGATTTCCATGGAAATAAGCTGGCTTCTTTTTTATGACTTTTTTTTTAAGCCACTTTTAAGTTATCACTTTCAGTTTACTTCAATGCAGTCACTGAAGTAGCTTTGAATGAAATCTTTGATATACCAGATCAACCAAAAGTTTTAAAAAATCCTTTTGTGTTTCCATTTATAATGCAAATAGTAAGTTGGCATTTTGGGTTCATTTCACCATGTTCTCTGAAGTGGGTTAACATACGCAGAATGAGGAAATGAAGGGAATCCCAAATGACAGCACATCTTTGATAATTCAATAATAATAAAAAAAATGTATTTAGGTCTTTTCTAAATACCTGTCACCTCCTAAGAATATAAAACATGAGAGGAAGAAATCTAAGAAGAATAAACTGTGGCCATCCTGTCTTAGCTGAATGATTAAAGATACTGTATTGTTCTCTGAATTACCCACTACTTAAATATTCTTTAAGTCTAGCCTTTATGAGCTCATAAAAAAGACTTTGCTTATGTGTCTAGGAAGGCCAGTATCTTTATATGCTGTCAGAACTGAATTTAACATACTGTTTTAATATAAGTTTGAAAACCAGCAGATATTTTGTTATATAAAGCAAGTGAGGCAAGCACCTTAAGCTCACGTTTACATTTTAGTTTTATCATACATAAACATTCTCTAGTTGAAATAGTTTTAAAAAGTGATAACCTATGTTTGAGAACGATAGAAAGAGACTGAATTCTAGTTGAAATAGTATTGCCACTGTAGCGTTTTATTTATCAGAATACCCAACTTTTTTTCTGATATACTAAAAAAGCCAAAATTAATTAATGTCAGAAACAGAGTGAGAGTTGGCAATGGTCATACGTCCACGTGTGGAGGGAAGAAGGCTGGGAGCTCTGAATAACGTACCAGGTCAGATTCCACTTTCCCATTTCAGCTTCCATATGAAGCCTCCCATGCATTTTGAAACTTCAGAACTTCTTCTAGGCAATTGATGTCAAAATATATTTTTTCACAAAGACTCTCTGCATTCCCCTATCATCCCCACCCCCCAGCCGTGCAACCAAGAGCAGTAATGTTTCAGGAAGTTTCAGCTGAAGTGTTAGTAATAACCATTAGATAAACAGAAGTTTTACCATCTTCTGTTTCATGATTAAGCTTTTCAAGTGTAAACAATTTATAAGGAAAAGAGTGGGTCACATCAAATTTGAGAAACAGAGAAAAGCTTGATGGAAGAAAAAACGGAGTTGCACTCCGTCAGAAGGTAGATTAGGACACGCCTGTGATTCTAATCTGTTGAGGCAGGTTCCCGCCCTCATCATTCTTTTTAAGCAGTAAGTATCTCCTCCTCCTTCTTTCCTTCCCTCCCTATCTCTCCTGGGCGTGGGGCCGTTTCCTGCACGTCTCCCAGGAACCTGAGTTAACAGCTCCTTCACATTCTCCCCTCGCATGTTGCCCCTTCTCTGCTCCCACTTGGGCTCGTTGAGGCCCTACTGCTCCTAGGAGCCTGGCGCACCTCAGGATTGCCTAGGTACCTCTTGTATGTATTTCTTAATGGTTATATTTTAGGGGGGAAACATCTCGCAATAGCCCCAGCCCCCTTTCGTTTGTTATCTGACTTGAGTTTAACAACTCTGCTTAGAGACTGAGCATTCTATTTCCCCATCGCCACTTTTTCTGCTATCTCATTTAAGGCAGCTGGCACACACGTGGTCAGATGCTGGAACTGTTTAACATTACAAAACCTGTTTGCAGAGATGAGGATACAATGTCATCAAGAAGGCCTGAGACGTACACCCTGTAGTAGATGCCTTCGGCACCCTGCCTAGAGCCCTTCAGTGGCTGGTACCTGCTCCCCCAAGATGCTTTGACTGTGGCTGGTAAGCTCATAGCTGCCTCCTTCTCTGGACCTTTGTCCTCTGGTCAATGACTGACTGGGAAGAAGGTCAAAATTGGGGGGCAAGGGTGGTTTGGTGTGTAGCTTGCAGAAAGCCAGCCTCTTTGCCTTAAAGTGGACCTAAGACTGTGGTGTGGTTTATTCTCCAGAATTCCAGGAGTGACTGAAGCTAACTGGTATCCAAGCCTAGTATTCTTCCCCTCTTTCCTCCTTTCCCTTCTCCTGAGAACGCTCCCTTAATAAATCACTTGAGCAAGAATTTCTACCTTCTAGACAAGCTCACCTAAGCCATACACTTCTCAAACAATAAAATCTGGAAATTATTTGATAACATTGTCAACATATGTAAAATCATCATTTTTAAAGATGAATGTAGATAGAGTAAGGCATTAGATTTGAGGAAAAAAAAAAAACCCCAGCGTAAACATGTAAGATGTCCTGTGGTCAAACTTAAGAAGTGTAGAGATGTTATCTTTTGCTCTTTTGCTCTCCTACTGGTTTCATATTAGTATTGAGTACATTGGATACTTGCGTCTTCATTCTTATGATACTTTACTAAGAAGAATGTTCTCCAACTCCATCCAGGTTAATACAAAAGATGTAAAATCTCCTTTTTTAAAGGCTGAATAGTATTCCATGGTATACATATAGCACAGTTTATTAATCCATTCATGTGTAGGTGGGCACTTGCATTGATTCCACATCCTGGCATTGTGAATTGAGATGTGATAAACATTCTAGTGCAAATGTCCTTACAGTAAAATGATTTTTGTTTTCTTCTGAGTAGGTATCTAGTAATGGGATTACGAGATCAAATCGAAGTTCTTCTTTTAGTTTTTTGAGGATTCTCTATACTTCTTTCCAAAGAGGCTGTATTAGTTTGCAATCCCATCAACAGTGCAAAGGTGTTCTCTCCACACCCTCACCAGCATCTGAAGCTTTGGGATGTGGGCTAGTCTCACTGGGGTTAGGTCATATCTCAAGGTGATTTAGATTTGCATTGCTCTGATAATTATAGACAATGAGAATTTTTTCATGTGTTTCTCGGCCATTTATTTGTCTTCTTCAGAGAAGGTTCTGTTCATATGTTTTGCCCAGTGATAAATGGGATTATGAAGCCAGGGGTCCTTGGGAGACATTTTAGAGGCTGCCTACCATAATGTGTCACTTGGCTTCCTCATAACAAGGCTCTGCAACTCGATTCAACCACTGTTTTCTCAATAAGGAAGCACTGGAATATTTTCATTATGTTAATTTCATGGGTTGAGGCATATGTGCTGTAGCTTAATACTCTTCCCATTTGTTCTTCCTCCCACCCACTCTTTAATTTCTCTTCTCCTTTTGCCCTTCCTTTCTTGCTTCCTCTCTTCTCCTGCTTCTAACTCTACTCACTTCTCTTTCAGGGTCTCTATTTTCCTCTTGGCTCCCTTTCCTCTCTGAATCCAAACTCTCTGTGTCTGTTCTTGCTACTATGGCCCTTGTAGCTCCTCCATCTGCTCACAGGGACCATGGAAACCAGAAATTTAGATCCTGGCTTCTAAGTTTCTAAAGAAAGTGATTCAATTCAACTCTTGGTATTCCTCTAGGAAGACGACACCATGGTGGATTGAGACACAGTGTTTTTTGTAGAACACTGAAAATTCCATTTTAGAAGGTGGGAAGAGGACTTTTTTCTCCAAGCATGATGTCAGGTCTGAATTACATCTGGTATTGTTTCATATGTTTTATATTAAATTCTTTAAAAAGGTAAGATGATGAGGATGGTGATAATGATGATGATACAGGTTAAAGTGCACCATTCTATCACTTACCTAAAATTAATTGTTTAATCCTTGGTGGCAGAGACTGAAAACTACACTTCTATTTCCAGTCTCCAGCATCATTTGAATGATAAATTAACCCAGCACTATAGCAGAAATACTAGGGTATTTCAGCTGTTAAAGTAGGGTAGAATAATGGTTTTCCCAAATCTCATGTGATATTCAGAAATAATATTAGTCATATCTCTATTTTTGTTTTTTCAGCCATAGAAGATGCACTCAGAGAAAGAAGACTGATTTGATCCAGCAGAAAGCATATTTTGTACGTGGGATTGTGGTGCAAGAACTGGTCTGTTTTGACCTAGGATGACTCATACTGATTCCAAGGCTAGATTTTCTGATATTAAGCAAAAATTCTTAGGGCAAAGATGTGATTAGAATATGTTCAACTTGATGACATGTATGTTAAGGCTATTGGCATGTACCAACTAATTTTATGGCATGGCCAACTGCTTGAAAACATCAAAAGTGGAAGTTAAAGCATTTGAAGGTCAATTGTTTGGTAAGTTAGGAAGAATGAAGTGTTTACTAAGTGCAGAATCATATTCTGTCCTAGTTTCTTGCTTGCCATGCCCATTCTCTGTCTGGAATGCCCCATGCACTCTTTTTTGAGGACACGTGAATTACCAGTCATATTTTAGAAAAACTACTGACCTGCTCTCTGATTGAGTTTAGACTCTGAGGAGCCCAACTGCTGGATTACATACAGACTAATGACCCATCAGATGCTATAGGCAAAAGCTTGAAGTGCACTAGTGAATTAAGCCACAGCATTGTCGGAAAGGAAGAATTTATTATGTCATTAAGCTTCATTCAATGAGTATTGCTTCTTTAGATACACTGCACTGAGGGAAAAGTAAGAAATTAATTTTAAACAACTGTTATTTTTCTTCCACTTTTCCAGGTAAAGATATTCACATGAAAATAAGAGACAGAGTATTTCACTGGGATTAAAAGGAAGTCGGTAAAAGCAATGATAAATTGCAAAAACTGGGCATGATGGCCTAGCCAGCCATGTACTTCTCAGTTCAGAGACTGTGTCCTTTAGTTAGTAAACACAGAGGAAAACCAAGCTTGCCTAATTTGCTGGTACCCTGGGTGAAGTTTTCAGGGCTTTGCATAAAATCTTAGTGGGTCATTGATATAAAGCTGTCAGCATCAATCACATTTGGTGCTTAGAATTTAATGTGAAATTTAGGATGGGCACAGAATGGAAGTCACAATGGAGGTTTTCTGCTTCAGATTTAGGAACTATTCTGATGTGAAAAATATTCCCTTAATGTAAAGGTTACTATAACACATAAAAGCATAAAACTTTTGGGGTTAAAATATTTCTACATATACCTTATGGTTACTTTAGTTTGGAGCAACAGATAAAATGTTGATAAATAGCAAACTAAAGATAACTGAGGCAATCACAGAGGGTTTATTATCTTTTGGCATTTATCAATCAAAATAATCTGACGGCCCTCTCAGGGGTTCCAAAGTGAATCCCAGAGTTTCATTATATTTATAGTGTTAGTTTTAATAATGGAAAATCTTTTAGTAATTGCCTTCTAAGTAATAAAATATATTTCTATTAGAAACTGTTAAGCAGTGGGATAAAAGGAAGAGTTCAAATCCTTGAATAATAGATATTAACTAAATAAATTCCATAGCATATGATTTATATAAAATAAAAGAAAACAAACTATGAGATGGGTCTGTGCCCAAGGGACTAAATATTCTAATTTCATTAAAACTCTTTCCTATCACAAGATGTATAATAACCAACACTTGAAATGAACATTAAAAGAATAAGCAAAGAAGCATTTTTTTCCTTTCATTTACTCCTAAAAGGTGATAGCTTTTTGAAATCTTTTTTTTTCTTTTTTATTAAATCATGGTTGTGTACATAAATGCAATCAAGGGGTACGATGTGCTGGTTTTACATACAGTTTGAAATATTTTCATCAGACTGGTTGACATAGCTTTCATGGCATTTTCTCACTTGTTGTGTACAGACATTTATATTCTATATTTAGTAAGTTTCACCTGTACCCTTCTAAGATGCACTGTAAGTGTGCACCCACCAATTACTCTCCCTCCGCCCACTCTCCCCCCTCCTCTTCCCTCCCTTTCCCCATATTCTTGTGCTTTAATTGGGTTATAGCTTTCACTTGAAAGCTATAAATTAGTTTCATAGTAGGGCTGAGTACATTGGATACTTTTTCTTCCATTCTTGAGATACTTTGCTAAGAATAATATGTTCCAGCTCCATTCATGTAAACATGAAAGAGGTAAAGTCTCCATCTTTCTTTAAGGCTGCATAATATTCCATGGTGTACATGTACCACAATTTATTAATCCATTCGTGGGTCGATGGGCACTTGGGCTTCTTCCATGACTTACAATTATGAATTGGGCTGCAATAAACATTCTGATACAGATGTCTTTGTTATACTGTGAAATCTTAAAAAGTAAGGTTTTGATGCCAATATGATGTGGAATTTTCCTTTCTTCTCTTTCTCCCTTACTCACTTATTCTCTCTCCCCACTTCCC
>CAUYRH010027582.1:0-12460 GCA_963574655.1 Perodicticus potto | reverse complement strand
TTTTTTTTTTGCAGCCACCATTGTTGTTTGGCGGGTCCAGGCTGGATTCGAACCCACCAGCTCAGGTGTATGTGGCTGGCGCCTTAGCCCGTTGAGCCACAAGTGCCGAGCCATGAAATCATGTTTTTAAAAAGTTTTTGGCTCGGCACCTGTGGTTCAAGCGGCTAAGGAGCCAGCCACATACATCTGAGCTGGTGGGTTCGAATCCACCAAACAACGATGGCTGCAACAAAAAATAGCCAGGCGTTGTGGTGGGTGCCTGTAGTCCCAGCTACTTGGGAGGCAGAGGCCGGAGAATCACTTGAGTTGGAGGTTGCTGTGAGCTGTGATGCCACAGCACTCTAACAGGGTGATAAATTGAGACTCTGTCTCAACAAACAAACAAACAAACAAACAAAAACAAAATCCCAAAACTACCGTCATTTTTGGCGGTGCCTGTGGCTCAAAGGAGTAGGGCACTGGCTCCACATGCCAGAGGTGGTGGGTTCAACCCAGCCCTGGCCAAAAACTGCAAAAAGAAAAAAGTTTTTTTTAACAATAATTTTTTTTTGAGACAGAGTCTTACTTTGTCGCCCTCGATAGAGTACTGTGGAGTTACAGCTCACAGCAACCTCAAACTCTCATGTCTCAGCTTCCTGAGTAGCTGGGATTACAGGTCTCTGCCACAACGCCTAGCCATTTTTTAGAGACAGGGGTTCTCACTTTTGACCAGGCTGGTCTTGAACCTGTGAACTAAGGCAATCCACTGGCCTGGGCCTCCCAGAGTGCTAGGATTACAGGTGTGAGCCACTGCGCTGCTCCTAGCCTTAACAATAGGTTTTTAAGGAATAACTTATCTATGACTTTCATTTCTATAAAACATTTTCCAAAAAAATGTATTGGCCTTCACAGGATGAAAGTATTCTTAGCTTATGGTATTTTGATTTCAAATGCTAAAAGCGTCAACAGTTTTCAGTATTCATATTAAACTTATATCAGCGTCCTTCCGCTAAATCATTAAGGGAAAATAACTATATTCAATTTATAGCTCATGGCATTTCCCACTGATATATACAGAAGGTGCCCCCCCAAAAGTACACACATTTTTTATACATGAGAGTTTACACTGGAAAAAGTACAAACATTTTAAGAAAGGAAAAAACTGTATTAAAATTGTAATACTCGGCTTGGTGCCTGTGGCTCAACAGGTTAAGGCACCAGCCACGTACACCTGAGCTGGCGGGCTCAAATCCAGCCCTGGCCCGCCAAACAACAACGATGGCTGCAACCAAAAAAAATAGCCGGGCATTGTGGCAGGTGCCTGTAGTCCCAGCTACTTGGGAGGCGGAGGCAGGAGACTCGCTTGAGCCCAGGAATTGGAGGTTGCTGTGAGCTGTGATGCCACAGCACTCTATCCAGGGTGACAGCTTGAGGCTCCGTCTCAAAAAAAAAAAAAAATTGTAATACTCAAGTAATGTTTGACTTCTGCAATTACAAGAGATACAATATATAAGACAACAAACATTATGGGCATATATTGACACCTCTATATGTTTGTAAATTCACATTCAAAAGGACTTTTTATTTCTATGGAATATTTTGCACGCAATTAGTGTGTGGTAGCATCAAGTAAGTGCAGGGCATGTTTACTTCTTGAAAAAACAACTTTAACTTACTCTGTTGCCCCAGGTAGAACACAGTAGCGTCCTTATAACTCACTGCGACTTCAAACTCGTAGGCTCAAGTGATCCTCCTGCATCGGCCTCCAGAGTAGCTGGGACTACATGTGTCCATCACTGTGTTCTGCTAAGTTTTCTATAATTAGTAGAGACTACTACATCTTGCTCTTACTCAGGCTGGTCTCGAACCCCTGAACTAAAGCAATTCTCCTGCCTCAGCCTCCCAAAGTGCTGAGCTTATAGGCATGAGCCACCTTGTGGGGCCCTTAACTGCTTTTAATCACCATTTAACACGATCCCGGTGTCATCTCCCATCGTAAAGTTCCCTTGTACATTTATGAAATTTTATCTTGGAATCACAAAGCTCCTTCTCCCTCTACTTCACATGGACTACTAATCCTTAAAACACCTACATGTATGGTGATTGAATCAGTGGCGTTGGTTGTCTTTTTTAGCAAGAATAAGACCACTTACAATTGGCTACTTTGTTTTCTTATTCAACAAAAGCAAAAAACAGGAGAAAAGCACATGCAGCTGACCTTACCCAGCAACCATAGATTTTTCATCAGGAGATGGTTCTTTAAACTCCTATAAAAGAACTTCATGTAGCACTATCTGTTATCGGACCCAATCCCTTAGCACTATTCAGCAATTTCTAATTTAACAACAAATTCAAAAGAGAATGCATCAGAAATAGCTTTTAAGAAGAAACTTTTTATTCATACAGTGAACATTTTAAGACATTCAAACATTTTTCTGAACAAGGATTTAATGGGTCCCCTAATAATGGTCATACAAGGAACATTTCCATATAGTAATGTGTGTGCTGAATGAGTGTTAAATCTTTTCACAGAAGGCGTGTCCATCCACCTTGGGAAATCTAGACTTCAATACTAGTTTACAACAACAAAAAAAGACAATAAAGTTAGTTTTTCATGTAGTTAAAATTATAAATTATTTGCGACTAACTTTCCATACATATTATATTGAAAAAAAATAATGGTCAATGTCATAGCAAGTTCCTAAATACAGCCTTGGGCTTCTTTAACATGTCTTGAGCCTGAACTACTATGAGTCACTTAAAAAGTCTTGCACCTAACATGAAAAACTTTAACTGCACCCAGCTTTCCCTGGTTAGGAATGGGCACAGCACAGGAACTACCGGTTACCTTCTGGCAAGAGCAGTTAAAAAAATCAGCTGGAGGTTGGGTGTGTATGCTCCTTTTTAAAAAAAATGGGCAGTCACCCAGCCCTGTAGCTATGACATTCTTGGGCAGGGCATGCTAGTAGTGGAAACAGTAAAGGTTATGCCAACCACCAATTTTTCGACTATATGGAAACTGACTGACTAAACCCAAGCATAAGTTCTCCACCCTCACCCTGGTCATTTCTACCCCATGTTTAAAATAATAAGTCTCAGAATATAAATTACTTTAGGTTTTTGTTCCAATAGGCACTCAAAAGAGAATGTTAAAACAAAAAACCCTATCTTGATTATGGGGATTGTGTGGTGTTTGTAAGTTATCTATGTATAAATTTATAAAAATTACAAATATACAAATACAAAAACAAAACTCCATATCCAATGTACTCAATACTACTATGAAATCAATGTATAACCACCTACACACTCATACGAATGGCAAAACATGACTATAGTTCAGAAAGTAGAAGGCAGGAGAAGAGAGAGGGGAGGGGAGGGGGATATGGGAGGAGGGAGGGTATTTGGGGGGACCTCACCTAATGTGCATAATGCAATGGTACATTCCAAATTATTAAGAAAAGAGCATAATTGTCTTACCACAACAAATAAGTAAGCAAGGTGATGGATGTGTTAATCAGTTCAGTGTAAGCATTTCACATTGTATATCAAATCAGTACACTGAACCTCATAAATGTATCAATGTACACAGTTATGATTTAGTAAAATAATTAATTAAAAAATTATATAAAAAAAGAATAAGGAGAATACCAGGCAAGGTGTCTCATGCCTGTAATCCTAGCACTCTGGGAGGCTGAGGTGGGTGGACTGCTTGAGCTCAGGAGTTCAGGCCCAGACTGAGCAAGTGTGAGACAGACCCCAACTCCACTAAAAATAAAAATACTCGCTGGGCATTGTGGCAGGCACCTGTTGTCCCAGGTACTCAGGAGGCTGAGGCAAGAGAATCGAACCCAAGAGTTTGAGGTTGCTGTGACACCACGGCACTCTACCTACGGTGACAAAATGAGACTATCTCAAAAAAAAAAAAAAAAAAAGAAAAGAAAATAGAATGAGGAGAGTGAAATGTTACAGGGAGAAAGAATAAACTCCTTTTCAGGATGTTCATATCCATGGTAATGAGCAGAAACTCCAATTTGAAGTAGTGGCTAAATCTTGTGCTATGAAAAAATGACCTTTATTAATTTAGCTTTTATACTGTCATGAGTACATTCAACTTTAGATAATGGATCTGAAATTGTGAGGACTGAGGATGGGTGGTAATAGCACATGAGAAGGTGGTGATAATGTCCTTCTATGCCCACTGATGGCCTGTGACCTCTGGGTACCAACGAGGAGACAGGTATGACCCTGAACAAGTTGCATGCATTAGCACTCTTAATTCTCACAACAGTCTTAGGAAGGAGGGACTACTATTTACTCCATTTTATGGAGGAGGAAACTGAAGCTTAGTGAGCGTAAATGATAACTTTAAGGTATAGTTTTTCAGAGATGAGATTAGAACCATACTTTCCTGCCACCCAATTCGACTAGCATTAACCTTGCCCCATTAAACAATGAGTCAGAATGAGGTGGGAGTCCTATCCTTTGGCCGAATGAGTGAATACGTCCAGCTTGAACAAACATAACTATGTAGAGACCCAGAGCTGTGTGGGAAGAACCCAGACAAACTGCCAGCACCTAGGGACTAGAGAGAGGTTGCTTTGGAGTCAGAAATTTGGGGGCTTCGCTGAGCTGCTCATCGCTTCTACCAAGGGCAGACCAATGGAGGACTGCGTTTGGATTGCTCGTTGCCACTTGCTAGCTGTGTGGCCTTGGAGAAGTCAAATAAGCTCTCTGAACATCTGTGATAATGTGGTGTGTTAGAGCACCTGAGTGTACAAGAGATACTTCTGCTGCTCAGCACCCATCAACCCTTCTCCTGTCAAAGAGTCCCATATTTCTACCAGGGATCTTCTCTCTACTCCATTGTCAGTTCCCATACTCTGGGTGCCCTTGTGGGTGACTCAAATCTAGTCATTAAGAACGTCATATTAAGCTCAGTGCCCATGGCTCAGTGGTTAGGGTGCCGGCCACATGAACTGAGGCTGGCAGGTTTGAACCCAGTCTGAGGCTGCTAAATAACAATGACAACTGCAACAAAAAAATAGCTGGGCTTTGTGGCGGGTGCCTGTAGTCCCAGCTCCTGGGAGGCTGAGGCCAGAGAATCACTGATGCCCAAGAGTTTGAGGTTACTGTGAGCTGTGATGCCTCGACCCTCTACACAGGTGACATTACTGTGGCCACAGAAATGTGACCCGGTGAGAGTCAATGAGATGCAATGCGACTTTGGTCCAGCCTCTAGGAAAGCATTCATTGCTGAGAATGAAGCAAATGTAGAGGAAATTAGAGTCAAGAAGTAAAAAGAAACAAAACCAACTGGGACCCTGAATCAAACTGTATCTGAAACCAAACTTATCCCAGCTTTTTACAATGAAGTAAGTAACTGCTCAGAGAATTGCAACTGAAAATATCCTAACTGTACTCTGTAGTTGTTATGGGGATAAAAGATGGTTTTGTATATCAACACCAAAGTTTCTAACACACATCAAATGCACAATAATATTAGCTGTTTTAATTGTTCTTGGTCTAAATTTATACTTTGGGAATATAACTGATTTTATCCTTTTAGTTTTTTCTTTTATACATTTTCTGATTTTCTTTAGGTTTCTGTAGTACTTTTTATTCAACAACTAGCGTTACAGCTAACAAACATAAAAGACAGCAGTAAGTAGATATGTAAATGAAAACAAGTCTACTGGTTACAGTCTACTGTATTATATCACATTCCTGAAATCAAATGGCCAATATTATCCAAATCTTTGAAATTAAAGAAAGACTTCCATTGTTTTGGATTTAGAAATTCACTAAACCATCTGAAACTGTCTCTTATACAAGCTACATAAGATTCAAACAAAGATTGGTGTATCACAACATTATTCATAATATGCAAGATTGAAAAAAAAAGCTTCTCAAGTGTTGAACAATAGGGGTTTGGCTAAAAAATGTCTGGCCATTGGTAGACATGAATCATTCTGTATATACATTAAGTAAAGATGTTTACAAAGAGTTGTTTATAACAAGGAAAATGAATGTGCTACACTGTTAAATGAAAAAGAGATACTGAAGGTACATGTATTATGAATTCAGTCATGCACGGTATTTTCTGCATATTGTATTATATATTCATGTAAACATGAAAGGAAAAACCAAAAGTATTTTTTAGAGATTTGGCATGCCAGATATGTTTGCAACAGGTCCTGTAAAAGCTAGAATTTTCTGTCTTTTGTTTCCAAGGGATGACTTACACTGTTAAGATGTATTAACAGCTATATCTAGGAACAACATTTGAGCTGTTGAACCAGAGGCCCAATACAGGCATCATCTATCAGTTTTCTCTGGCAGAGATTTAAAGGAAACAAACTGAAGAACATTTTCCCAGACTGTCAGGGGAAGTGAGGAACTAGGATTTCTCTTACATCGTATTCCGCTTACCCATTGCGTTTCCCTTTCTCAGCCTCCACTTAAAATGGAACTGTTGGTGCATTCTTGTTGGGTAAAAGGATTCAGCCATGGCATGGTGAAAAACAGTATGGTGGTTCTTCAGAAAATTAAAAATAGAATTACCACATGATCCAGCAATTCCACTTCTGGGTATACACTTAAAAGAATTGAAAGCAAGGTCTCCAAGAGATATCTGTACCCCTGTGTCAACAGCAGCATTATTCACAGTAACCAAAAAGTAGAAGCAACACAAGGGTCTATGGATGGATTGATGGATAAACAAAATGTGGTATAAACATACACTGGAATATTCAGCTTTAATTAGGGAAGAAATTCAGACCCATAGTGCAACGTGGGTTAATATTGAGGACATCATGCTGAGTGAAATAAGCCAGATGTAAAAAGGACAAATATTATATAATTCCACTCATAGGAGATTCCTGGAGTAGTCAAATCCATAGAGACAGAAAATGAAATGGTGGCTGCTGGGACCTGGGGGAAGGAGGAATGGAGAGTTGTCGATTAATGGGTATAGACAGTTGGTGAAGATGAAAACGGTTCTGGAGAGGGATGGTGGTGATGGCTGCCCAACAATACCAGTGTACTCTGACTGGTATACTCAGTGCCACTGACTGTGCTTTTGAAAATGGTGAAGATAGAAATTTTGTATCATATGTATTTTATTATAATAAAAAATGGAAAAATAACTGGTGGGTCAGTCCATTCTTCAGGTCAATATCAGGATAGGTACTTCCCAGAGGAAATACCTATACGAATATCGTGGGGGGGAAAAAAAAGCTTTTCTGATTCATTATAATTTTTTTGCAACTCTACTCTCCTTAGTAATAATAGCTACCAATTATATTATTGAGTACCCTTTTCATATTGGATCTAGTGTTTGGTATTTTATATATTTTATATAATATAATATACTATGACTTAGATATTGTCATCCTGTTTTGCAAAAAAGGCTCAGGAGAGGTAAATGGCTTGCCTGAAGGCACTGGGCTGGTGTCTGTGGGAGGCAGGCTGTGGATGCTGGTTTATCTGACTCTGTCCATATTCTCTAGTGGGTGCCAGGTTCCAATGTACTCTATGATATCAAGCCTTCTAAGACTGCAAGTATTTGAGCCAGGAGTTACTTATACAGTCATCTGTTTTAAGATCTCCTGCCCTTCCTGGCAACCATTGTGGCAGCTACGCCAAAGGCCAGTTGCTTGAGAGCAATGCATCGATGCCACTTTATCTAAGGCAGAGGAAGGGCTCTTTTAGGTTAGTTCCTGCCAATCAGGCACAGGGAGGCATTTTCCTGGCTTCTTAAGCTTATGTATGACCACGTGTTGAAATGGTTGTCAGAGGTAGTCATTTACTCACTTAAATGTTGAGCTATTCCCCTGTGTCAGGTATGTTCTATGCACTGAAGACTCAGTGCTGGCTAGGGAAGAATGGTCCCTGATTTCCTGGAGCTTCCACTCTGGTGCAATCAACAGAAATAGACATGTGAATGAAGACACAATGAAAGTAATTTCAAGTGGTGGTAAAGACTAAGCAGAAAAGTAAGCAATAAAGAGCAAGTTAGGGCGGAGGTGGTGGGATAAGGGAAAAACAGTATCCAAAAGAAGAAATGCATAATGAGGTGGAGTCAGCCATGTGACTACTAGAAGGAACAGCATTCCAGGCTGAGGGAATAGCTCATGCAAAGCCCCTGAGGTTGAAATGAGCTTGTCATTGTCACATTCAAGTTAAAGAAAAGAAGTTGTTTGGCTGGATCAAAGTTAATGAGGACAACCAGTAAGGTCTGAGGTTAAGAGGGCAGGTGAGACTTGGTCACGGTGAGTATTTTTGCCTATGGCAAGATATTTGGGTTTTATCCAAAGTGCTCCAGGAGGCCATTGGAAGTTTCTAATCTTGGAAAGATCAGTCTCTGATTTATGTCAAGGATGGAGCAAAGTCACCAGCTAGGAGGTACCTTAGCCCGGGTCGAGGAATGGGATGACGGTGGCTAGGAATGCATGCCTTTGGAGTGGGACTCTTTCCCAGGAGTGATTGTCCCCTTGTGAGCCAGGAATCTGTAGCTCTTTCTTCTTCCTATAACCTGGAGTCTGGACAGGATGGAGTGAACCCTCTACCTCAAATCTGAAGCCCTGTGTGCTTCCCGCTGGGCCTGTGGGCATCTGCATGGGCCTGGCTCTGGGCAAGAGTCCCTGCATCAAGCTTCTTCAGGCCCCCCTTGTGGAGTTCCATGGCTGCAGAGTCCCGGAGACCCTGCTAACCAGAATGTCCCTCATGGTCCCTAAGAGATTAGGGTCTGCATGTCCACTAGGCTCTGTAGTGGCTCATTTTGTTCCCCGTGTTCAACTCAAGCCTGAGTATACTGATGGAAAACAACAATAGCAGCACCAAGAACAAACAACTTTCAATGGCTCATTAAAAGGAAAATAAAAAGATTCCCAAAGGTTTTTGGACAACAGATAGCTCTTTTAAAGCACAGCTTGATGAGTTAAGTGCAAATGAATCAGAAGCATGTGCACTGGCTTTCTGTTTACAGGCACTTGGGTTTAAAAATGAAACACAGGGGTTAGGGGACCGGGGAAAGCATGGCTGGCTGGGCTTTGCAAGGACCCAAATGAGCACTTCCCAGAATGGAGGGCCCCCAAACATGGTGCAATTTCCCCCCACTCTAATTTCTTTCATGCACATTTTGTGAGAGCTGCTGGATGTGTGGGGTATTTCTTCTGCATTTTTCTTGCAGACACTATGTTCCTGGTGTTCCTGTTTCCTTGCCAAAGGCCTTGTTAGGCTGAGGGTTAAAATTAAGCTTCACCCAAATCATTTTGACTCAAATATCCCAAGAAGTTCACAGACATTTCTTCTCCTGGGATCCAGGCTTCTGATGACAAGAGCTGACTCTATCTTTTAGGCTGTGCAGCACTCTTAATGTGGTGGAGACAGGGCAGGGTCATGGCACCATCCAGAGACCTATATGAGCCCCAAGACCCTGGGCAAGTCAGTACTTATAATATCTCAGTCTCAGCTTTTATATCTGCAAAACAGGGGACAAATCCTTCCTTATCTGCTCCCAAGAACCTGTTTGGGAGGACTGTGTAAATCACAAAACACATACAAATAAAATGGATAATTACAACGAATGTACCTGAAAGGTTATGAATGGTTTTAAAATGGTGATGAATGGCAGTGAAGGAAAAGCTATGAATCGCTTTCAACTTATCTAGAAGTGACACGCGGTACAGAGGACAGCAAAAGGAATTTATGTTCTCTTCTTATCTTTTATGCCGAGGAGGGTCAGGATGGAATCTAAGTTGAAATGAGATAATTAGGGAAGAGTTGAAAGAAAGCATCACTTTCTGTCTACATTATGTGGCTGTTATGACTTAGAACCCTCAAATTTTAGGGCTTGGAGAGCATTTTATTAATCTCCTTATTTTACACTTGAGAAATCTGAGGGTCAGGGTAGGCAATGACTGGCCAGGTCAGATAACTGCCTCACTAAACTGCCACAATGCTTGTAGCTAAGAGAATAAGGTACATTCTGGATGGTGAGAATGTCTCAAGGAATGGGGATGGTTATTTTTAAAGCATTTTCTGATCATCTTACATTCATTGTTATTATGTGGTTTTATTTGCAGTTTTTGGCCAGGGCCAGTTTCAACTCGCCACCTCCAGTATATGGGGCTGGTGCTCTACCCCTTTGAGCCACAGGCACCACCCCTACTATTATTATTATTTTTTTTAAGTCTCCAGGGTCTGGCATAATATACATATATATATAAATATATAAATAAATAAATAAATAAATAAATTATTTATTTTTTAGAGACAGAGTCTCATTTTGTCGCCCTTGGTAGAGTGCTGTGACATCATAGCTCACTGCAACCTCCAGCTCTTGGGCTTAGGTGATTCTCTTGCCTCAGCCTCCCGAGTAGTTGGGACTACAGGTGCCCATCACAACGCCTAGCTAAATGCAATAGATATTTAAGAAAAAATGGCAGAATGAGAAAATGAGGGAAGAATGCCAGGTGGGAGGAGGAGGGATAGAAAATAAAGGGAAAGCATGATTACCATCCTGGAAGAGCATACAGTCTAGCTATGCAAACAGATGTATATGAAAAAGCCTTGGGTGCATTGCAAGGGAGACCAAAGTGAGGCCATCCATATAAGTGTGAGTAGTAAGAAATGAAGCTTTCTTTCAAAGGAAGACAGACTTTTAAAGAAAATGGGACAATTCAAGACATACCTTGGCACTGATATGGTAACTGTGCGGTTGTTCCTGGTCACTAACCCTGCCCTGAGTAAGTGGGCTTATGGTTCAAGCTGAGCCGATCACTTCAGGGTACTCTGATTTCAGCTCTTGAAACACACACAGGGGGCCAGCCCAGCATTTCCAAGTCATTTGACATATGTACAGTGGAGGAAGAGACGGTCTTTTCCATTTGGATTATTAGTGTAAAGCATGTAGATCTGGAATAGTCAGTGGTCTTCTTTCCCAGCATGCAGAGAGATACTGGGAATGATGCCAATGGACAGTCAGAAGTAGAGTTAAGGGAAGGAGAAAGGAGCAGATATAATGATGCATTTGAAATCCATGGATTCAGTCATGCTGGAAGTCCATCCTTGGACATCCAGCTGTGTGAGCCAGTGAAGTATTTTCTCTCCAAAAGAGTTCCTGACACTTTAATTCAAAACCATTGAACACATTTGGTAAGGAGCTTGACCTGTTAGTACTGGGGGTGAAGCTGTGTGAGCTGAGGAGGGTGAACAGGTCACCTGTGGAAACCAGAGATGCTGGGAACTTAGGTTTGAGTGTCCAATCATGAAGAAGACTGGGCAGTCAGTCACCTCCGGTCTTCCCTGGGGAGCAGGAAAGGCCATCCTCTGTCTCCTCACTTACCCATATCTCCTCTGCTTCCTGATCTTGGTGCCTGACAGGGCTACTGCTGAGGTCCTCGATCGGGATGAAGTCAGTTCTCAAGGTGTGGTCAGTGGAAGCCCAGCTCCTCTGAACACCACAGATAAAAGGACTATGTGTGCAAATGCACTTATTTTCTTTACTTCAGCACTTTTTAGACTGAACTCTCCTTGTAGTCTCTGAGAATCTCAGAGAGACAATTGGAATGCAAAGCATAAAGTATTTCCTAAACTTTGCTCAAAGAGCTCTTTATTTTGTTTCACTTTGTTTGGAGGCAACTCTTGTCAGAACATCCTTTGTTAGGCCTTGGAGGAGGGCATTCTTTCCCCAAGAGACCCCTGTAAAGTAATATATTGCTCTGGAAAGTACCACATAATTGTAACTTCTTTTTCTTCCACAAAGCGTTGGAGATATGCAGGTAAGGAGAGTAGGAATGCAAAGGGCAGAGACCAAGAATGAGTGTTGAAGAGTGGAGGAAAGAACAGCATGGGGACAGTACAGAAATTAGGACAAGAGGAGCCGTGACAACAGGGGAAAGGTCAGACACAGAACTTCTTGGTAACTAAGGCAGAAAAGAGAAAAGATCAAGATGAGTGTCTCCCCTAAATTAAGCAAACACACCTCTAACACTTGTGAGTTTTGTGGCTTTTACCTACTAACCACAAGTAAAATGGTTAACTGGGAGACACCAAAGAATTTATTTTTCTTTTTCATGTTGAATGTTAAGAAAAAATTGGTCTTTATATAAGGGACATTGAATAACATCATGGGCAGTTGTCAACAGGAAATTTACAAAAGATGCAGAAACATCCTGCCTATGGCTGTTTCATCTTTTGACATCCTGCCTATGGCTGTTTCATCTTTTGACATCCAACAAAAAACCAAGGACCATATGAAATTACAACTCTTTGTGAGACTATCTATGGCAAACGAAGGGCATGTGGGCTAACACACTTCCCTTCAGACACCCCTGAAGTTCACAATCTTTTGATATCTGTGTGCCACCTTGGAAGAAGAGTTGTCTTGGGATCACACATTACATCACAAACACCAAAGAAAGATGGGTAAGCAAAAAAAAAAAAAAAAAAAAAAAAAAAGGCCATCTCGGCCAAC
>CAUYRH010027581.1:0-72056 GCA_963574655.1 Perodicticus potto | reverse complement strand
CATACAGCGAAAATATGGTATAAAAGATAATAATGGTACAACTAGGCTCGGCACCTGTGGCCCAACGGGCTAAGGCGCCAGCCACGTACACCTGAGCTGGCGGGTTCGAATCCAGCCCGGGCCCGCCAAATAACAATGACGGCTGCAACCAAAAAATGGCCGGGCGTTTTGGCGGGCACCTGTAGTCCCAGCTACTTGGAAGGCAGAGGCAGGAGACTCGCTTGAGACAGGAATTGGAGGTTGCTGTGAGCTGTGATGCTACAGCACTCTATCCAGGGTGACAGCTTGAGGCTCTGTCTCAAAAAAAATAAATAATGGTACAACTATATAGGGCAGCTCCACTATAATTGTATCGGACCACTATCAAATTGTCATTGACTGAAACATTATTATGTGATACATGACTCTACAATTATTGTATTCATTTATTTATTTATTGAGACAGAGTCTCACTTTGTCACCTCAGTAGAGTGCTGTGGCATCATAGCTGACAGCAACATCAAACTCTTGGGCTCAAGTGATCTTCTTGCCTCAGCCTCCTGAGCAGCTGGGTCTACAAGTACCTGCCAGAACACCTGGCTATTTTTAGAGAAGGGGTCTCAATCTTGCTCAGGCAGGTCTTGAACTCCTGGGCTTAGGGAATCCATCTGCCTCAGCCTCTCAAAGTGTTAGGATTAAAGGCACAAGCCACCCTGCCTGGCCTTGTATAATTATTTTAAAAGACCCAGAGCAATCTAAGCATTTCCTTTGGGAGATAGTAGCAGCATAGGGAGAAATAGCATAAGTGCAGTGAAAAGTGGGTGGATTTGTTTTTTTAAAAACCTTTAAATTAAATTGCAGCTCTACTACCTAACAGCTGTATGATTTTAGGCAAGCCGTTTAGCCTTTCAAAATCCGAATTACCCTAGCCATATAAAAAGAATGATAAGGCCTACCTAACTAATTGAGAATTTTGTGAAAATGAACTGAAATGTATGTATCTAGAATATATGCCAGATACTGGCTTGTCACGTCCATTACCTTTTCCTCCTGGGCACACAGCCCCCTTTCAATTAGATATGGACATATTACTCACTGGGTTCTGGCCAATGATATGGGAGGGAAGTGATGGCGGGTTGTCCCCCATTTTCTTGGGGCTCCAGATATAATTGATACCATTGCTGTTCATTTGCATGTCCTGTTACATCTGCTTCCCCCACTGGACCCTGTGCAGGCAGGACTTTATCAACCTTCTTCATGGCTGTCTCTCTCCAATGCCTGCTGAGGTATCTGGCACTATATTTGGTTCTTAATCAATATTTTGTAAATGAATCAATGAATGGGCTGCTCCAAACCTGAGTCTTGAGGGATGAGTTATCTAGAAGAAGAAGAGAGACAGAATGTGCTAGGTCAGGGGACACCATGACAGAAGGCTTCTTTTGCCTTAGCAGTGTGTGCCTATTTGGGGGGGGGGGGTGACTTAAAAAGCAAGAGCAATGACTCCATTTCATGTTATTTAGTTGATTTCTCTTTTTAAATGTTTAATCAGTCTATTTTTACTTAATCATAAGGAAAATGAGAGTGAGGTGTGGAGAAGACTAGCTTTTGGCCTAATATTCAGTCCCATTCCAGGATCAGTGGTTTTATACATAGCGGTAGATCTCAGATACTCCTGCTCACCATATTTCTGTTTTCCTGTTTTCCAGGATGGATGTCCCAAGTAGGTGAGAGAGCTCCACAGAGATCAATGCTTTTGCCTCCATACTACTTACCTGGATCATGAACTTCGTATTTCGCTCTCTTCGTCCTCATTTCTCAGTGATAATAAAGCTTCCAGGAAATACCAAGTCATCCTGATGGAAACACTGGAGATCAATTTAGAAGTCATCGTCATGTCACATGCCTACTCAAAAACCACCCGAGGCTCCCCATTAGCTCAAAGTAAAATCCAAACTTCTAACATGAATTTCATGGCCTTCATTGATTGGGAAGCGACCAATTCCTTCTGCCTTATCTCAACAAACTTTCTCTGGTTACTGTGGTTGTGTAACAAATTACCCCAAAACTTAGTGGCATGTAACAACCTCTCATTATGCTCACAGATTCTTATGTGTCAGAAATTTGAATGGGACTCAGCAGGGAAGGCTTATCTCTGCTCTACAATGTCTGGGACCTCAAACAGGAGACTTGGAGGCAGAGGGTAAGGACCACTGGAAAGTTCCCAACTTGTATATCTGGTGGTTGATGCTGGGAAGACCCAAATAGCTGCGGTTCCTGGGTCTCTTTCTCAATCTGTCCTCGGGCCTCTCCATGGGGGTCTCTCCAGCCTAATGGCTTCAAGGTAGCTGGAATTCCCCAAACCACATCTCATGAGCGAGAACACCAAGTGCAAGTTGTGTCACCTTTTCTAATCTGGCTTCAGAAATCTAGCAATGTCATTTCTGTCACATTCTATTGCTTAGAAGCCTGTAAAGGGAGTGGAATTAGATCCCCCTTTCTGTGGGAAGAGTGTCAAAGAATTTGCAGACATATTTTACAACTACAGTGCCCCCCCATCTGTGATTTCTCTTCCCAAGTTTTCAGTTTCTTGCAGTCAACTATGGTCTGAAAACATTAAATGGAAAATTTCAGAAATAAACAACTTATAAGTTTTAAATTGCATGCCATTCCGAGCAGCCTAATGAAATTCTCTGCCATCTTGCTCTGATCTGCCCAGGGGGTGAATCATCCCTTTCATGCTGTCTATGCCACCTGCACTTGGTAGCACTTGGTAGACTACTCAGATACACTGTGGCTGTGTCACAGTGCTCATGCGCAAGTAACCCTTATTTTACTTAGTGATGGCCCCAAAGCAAAAGAGTATTGATGCTGGCATGTATTATAATTGTTCTATTTTATTATCAGTTATTGTTGTTAACCTCTTACTGTGCCTAATTTATAAAGAGTCTTAGTTTCCATCTGGCCTCTTAAAGAATGAGCAAGGCTGCCTGCCCCAAAACACACACACATATACACACAAACGTATGCACGTTTTACTAAGTGACCTCTTCTCTATTAAACAGGTAATGGTTGGAGGGAATTTGGAATGATTGGAAGAGATAATCTCCAAATACTGAAAGGGTATAAAAGGTTCTTCAACCACAAGATGCTATAGGTCAGAATTAATGTCTTCTGCCATGGCTGCCTTCCAACCAGCAGCCACTTTTCTGGAGAAGATTGATATTTCTGTTTCAAACAGACAGGTTGTAGCCTGGCTTCTAACTACCCTCTCTAGTCCCTCACTTCCTTGATTTTCTCATCTGTAAAAGCAGAAATTTCTGGGCCACAGCAAACAGATTAACCAAGATCATTCTGTTCACAGTCAGTATTAGCGCTAAAAAAAGCAACTCACACTGTTAAGCAGTTTATGATTTATAAACCAATGATGGCTCAATAATTTTCAGGGACTCTTGGCAAGAAGAGCTGTAACACATTGGGAATCGAAAGTTCCCTAGGTGGCTTATAAAATACTATTCAAGCAATAATGTCTTTGAAATATCAAGTAATTTTAATTAAGAAATCATAAAATGCTAATAGTTAAACAAAGTCAAAAAAAAAAAAGAAGTGAATATAGATTTCTGAAACAATTTCTCCAGGCTGGGCTTGATGGCTTACTCTTGTAATCCCAGCACTCTGGGAGGCCAAAGTGGGTAGATAGCTTGAGCTCAGGAGTTCAAGACCAGCCCGAGCAAGAGCAAGGCCTCATCTCCAAAAACAGCCAGGTGTTGTGGCAGGCACCTGTAGTCCCAGCTACTTGGAAGGCTGAGGCAAGAGAATCGCTTGAGCCCAAGACTTTGAGGTTGCTGTGAGCTATGATGCTATAGTACTCTATAGAGGACAACAAAGTGAGACTCTGTCTCAAAAAAAAAAGAAACAAAAAATCAACTTCTCCAACATGATCATGTTTGGAGGAAAAGCTAATTTGAGAAAAGGAAAATGAGAAAGTAGTTAGAGAATTTTGGGGGGCATTTACTAAAGACCCTTTAACCCATGACTTTGATGATTAAGGTACCTGGATCGTTTTTATACATAACTCTGATTCTGTTTGGTTTTTTTTGTTGTGTTTTTTTTTTTTTTTTTTTTTTTTGAGACAGAGTCTGACTCTATTACCCTAAGTAGTGTGTCATGGCATCATCACAGCTCACAGCAACCTCAGATTCTTGGACTGAAGAGATCCTCTTGCTTCAGCCTCCTGAGTAGCTGGGACTAGAGGCACCTGCCACTACACCCAGCTACCTAACTCTGATTTCTTTTCTTTCTTTTTTTTTTTTTTTTGAGACAGAGCCTCAAGCTTTCACCCTGGGTAGAGTGCTGTGGCATCACAGCTCACAGCAACCTCCAATTCCTGGGCTCAAGCAAGTCTCCTGCCTCCACCTCCCAAGTAGCTGGGACTACAGGCGCCCGCCACAATGGCCGGCCATGTTTTGGTTGCCGCCATCATTGTTGTTTGGTGGGCCCAGCCTGGATTCGAACCCGCCAGCTCAGGTGTACGTGGCTGGTGCCTTAGCCCATTGAGCCACAGGCACCAAGCCCCTAACTCTAATTTCTAATGCATGCTTTCTTTCTCAGATATCCAAAAGTTAACCGGATATGAAAAGTTCTGGTCCACACAAGCTTGTGATTAGAATATGAAGTCACACTTCCTTTTTGTACTCAGATTATGATAGCATGGGTGCCTACCAGCTGTATTGCTGAAAACAAATCTTCTTTAAAGCATTCCCTGGTTATTTCTGAGCACTCATGCCTGCCTCTGAGCTTACAAACACTGCATGACACAAGCCTTGTTGGTCCTCTCTTACTCAATGTCCTTTCTTGCATGTGCAGGTCCACTGTTCACAGAGATCCTTGGGCACCTCTGCCAATGTGAGCCACAGGACAGCTGAGTTTCATGACAGACAATTTGTGGGTGTTTCCAAAGCTTCTGAAACTTGTGCTAGGCTTGGTGCAAAGGTGAGATGCAAGTTCCCTCCCTGACCCTGTACACACTCCTGTTTGCTTATGCTTGGAGTCTTGGGAGGTCTTCCTTGATCAGTTTCAAAACAGCTTGTCCTCTTAGGGACAGCTCTATCAGCCCAGCCCAAGAAGTTTGGCAATAATCATATTATTAACCAGGCATGACTTAAAAAAAATAGTGTGTGTGTATATACAGGATAACCTCCATAGTTAACCACCTCCCTACACTGACCACCTCCTCAACTTGACCTAATTTTCATAGACTGGACATACACCACATGCATGTGTCAGTGTAGTAGGCCTAGTTCCTTATGTTGACCACCTTTGGATGTTGGCCAGTTTGTTACAGTCCTTTGGTGGTCAATTTACAGAGGGTCAACTGCGTGTATGTGTATCTTTTTTAAATCTAGGGACTGAAAAGATTAGGCTTTCCTAAAGATATTATAAGAAATGGAGTGTAGGGAAGAGGAAGAAGAGGCTTTCAAAGGCTATGTGTCTGTATGAATGATCTCTCTTGGCCATGGAGTGAGGTAGAGTCAGTCAAGTTATCATTAATTCATTCAGAAGATATTGTTTTGTTTTTTGGGTTTTTTTGGCAATTTATGGCTGGGGCCGGATTGGAACCCGCCACCTTTGGTATATGTCACCGGTGCCCTACTCCTTTGAACCACAGAAGCTGCCCAAGAAGATATTGTTTAAGTAGCTACTAGGTGCCAAGCACTGCTTGTATCTGGATAATCCAAGAGTGAACAAAATCAGCAAGGTCCTTGTCCTCAGGGAGCTCACATTTTAGGAGGAAAGGCAGCACAGAAATCGAGGAACAGATCCAAGTGATCATTTCATTTATGACACGTGTTATAATGACAAATAAGTAAGAGACAGACACTGGGGTGTGCGGGGTTATTTTGGGTAGCCTCAATGCTGAAGTTACTTTGGAGTAGACATCTAAACAAAGTAAGGGCATAAGCCTCCACATGTCTGGGGAAAGAATGTTCTAGGTCCCAGGAAAGGCGAGTGGGAAGAACAGAGTGGGAGCAGGCTGGCATCCTTGAGTGTGGCTGGAGCTCCGGGAGTCAGGGGGAGGTGTGGGAGGAGAGGTCGGAGCTAACTCAGCACCAGATCACATGGAGCCTGTAAGTGATGGGGTGTGACCGCAGAGAGGTGAGAGCATGTGACAGGTCTGTGACAATCACCGTGGCTGCTGTGAGGAGACCAGTTGGCAGGCTGTGGCAGCAATTCAGGCTGGAGATGAGAGTGGCTGTGTGGGGTTATGTGGGTGGCCTTGTCCCCGTGGAGAGCGTGTGCCTGTGAACAGCAGCTGGATATTGCTCCATCGGCATCCTGTCCTGGGGGCGCACTGTCCAGTCCAGCCTTCTGACTTCCACGCTCGACAGCAAGAAGGCGATTCCTGGGATGGAGATAACCAGATAGTACCTGACAAAGAACACAGTGTCATCAAAGGCCCTCAGGAAACCCCCTCAATGGAAACTGAGACTCTGGCATCTCCTTCTAGGAAACAGACGGGACTAGCGGATGACAAGCATTGCTCTTAAGGAAGGCAAGCTGAGTCTCAGTTTAGTCAGGGTGCTTTCAGCTTCAAGGAACAGAAATCTGGTTTAAACAATGAGGACATCATCTCCCATAACAGCAAGTCCAGCAATATTCTGCTTGCTTTCACATTTTGGTAGGCATGTCTCCATAAAACACCTCCCCCCACCTGCTCAACTTTTTCTTTTTTTCCCTAGCTCTTGTCTTTGAACATACTATGAAATGTACTCACTTGTGTGTATCAGTACTGTGTTGTCTATCTTACATTACAACTAAGCCTCACGAGGGCAGAGATTATTGTTTTTTTCATTTATGTATCCTAAGTGCCTAGAACAGTGCCTGACTAATAGTAGACACTTTAAAAAATGTTTGTTGAAAAAACAGTTTGTTCGGCTTAGCGCCTATAGCTCAGTGGTTAGAGCACTGGCCACATGCGCAGGAGCTGGGGGTGTCAAACCCAGCCCGGGCCTGCTAAACAACAATGACAACTACAACAACAACAACAACAAAAAATAGCCGGGTGTTGTGGCAGGTGCCTGTAGTCCCAGCTACTTGGGAGGCTGAGGCAAGAGAATCACTTAAGCCCAAGGGTTTGAGGTTGCTGTGAGCTGTGACATCAGGGTACTCTCTGCAGGGCTATAGCTTGAGACTCTGTCTCAAAAATAAATAAATAAAAAATATTTGTTGAATGAATGAGTAAAAAAAGAGTGAAACACCTACGTTTGGAATCCAAATGAGGAAAATGGAGGGTTATAGTGATCCTATCATTTCCCCCCTGGGAAAGTAAGCAAAAAGTGAGGAAATCCTTCATTTGTTAGAATAATTTTCTTGTGACCCCCAAAGGGGCAAGACTGTAAACTGCAACCCAAACCTCATTGTCGCTTGTTCCCCAAGTAGTGAATGAAGAATGCCCGGTTCAAGATTGTTTAAATGACGTTCAGGCTTGCCCAAGTGGTGGATATTACTTGACAATGCATTTGATAAAAATTAAAGAGGGTGTGGTCTCTTTAAGTGGCCTCAGCCTCTGGATTTTGTGTTTTGACCCACAGCATTCCTGACTTTGGCAAGCCCTACACTCACAGAAAAAAGAGGAAGCACCCAGCATTATTCCCTTGAGGCTATGATGTGGTTAGTTCTTTCTACTTCAATATCTGCTTGTTAAGCCTCAGTTTCCTGTGTTCTGGGCACTGTGGAAGATTCTGTGGAGATAACAATGACCAGGAGACAGTCCTACCCCTTAAGTTTAGTGTAGGGTTTTGGAAGGGAGCCAGGTTAGTACAGGAGACAAACATAAACAGATAATTACAATCAAATGTTATGGATATGGTATTAGATGTATATGCCAGGAATAGTAGGAAAAGTTATCAACTCCATGTGAGGGAAAAGACAGGACTGCAGAGAGGAGGGGACTCTTAAGTAGGGGTTTGAAGTCTGAATAGAAGTTTGTCAGACAGACATGAATATTAGTGGGCAGAGTGACACTACAGAGAGCAAAAATAGCAGGTAAGCAGATACATATATGAAGCAGCAATGTGTGTTTAAAGAACTTTACTTGGTTATTGCTGGAGTACAAAGTGATATGAAGAAAGTTACTAAAATTGAGGTTAGAAAGAAGGACAAGGGTCAGACAGAGTATTGCTACCTTGTATGCTGTGCTAAGAGGTTTATGTTTCCTTTAGGTGATGAGTTTTCATCGGGAGAGTGAGAGGATAAGATTAGTATTTAGAAAGATCCCTCAGGCAGCCAGGGGCAAAATGGATTTGAGAAGGGCAAACTGGAGACTGGGAGACCCTTCAGAGAGAAATACTAAACCGGGTATCATCTTAAACTGCCCCAGCAGGTGGCGCAAGTAGGCCAGGACAGCTTGGTTGCAGGTGGTCGGTGAGAAGGAATAGGGCAGGAAGCTTCTCAGCCAGGAAACTGCGCTGGAAAGAGCTGTAGTGATTTAAAGAATTCTGTAGTGCAAACTGGGAGCATCTAAATGTATATAAACTGGAGACTCCTTAATTATCACAGAGAAGTCACATACTGAGCTAATAGGCAGCCAGTGAGGTATATTTGTAATAAAGTCCACGTGAGCAAAGCAATTTGTGGAGTTTTGTGTCGATGATAACCCTTGTACAAATGTCTGGAAAGATGATCATAAAATGGATATCAGTGGTAATTTCTGAAGGAGGATTTTGGGGCTATTGACTGTGTGTGTGTGTGTCTTAGTTTATTTGGGCTGATGTAAGAAAAATGTCATAAACTGAATAGTTTATATACAATAAGAAATTTATTTCTTGTAGTTCTGGAGGCTGAGAAGTCCAAAACCAAGGCACTGGCTAATTTGTTATCAGTGAGGGTTCTGGTTCATAGAGGACACTTTCTGTGTCTTCCCGTGGCAGAGGGGGTGAGGAGTCCCTAGCAATCCTTTTTTTACGAGAGGAGTAATCCTATTTAGGAGGGCTCCGTCCTCATGACTTAATCACTTCCCAAAGTATCTACCTCCCTTCAGGGTTAGAATTTCAACATATAAATTTTGGGGGGACATATGCATTTAGTCCACCACAATACATATGTGTATGTGTGTTGAACAATTTTATTGTATAATTGACATACAAGTTGGATATACTTAAAGTGTACAATGTAGAAAGTTTTGAAATATGTGCACTTATGAAGCTACCATTACAATTACAGTAATGAATATATCCATCACCCCCAAAAGTGTCCTTACACCCATTTGTAATCCCTCCCTTCCATCCTTTCCTTTTTTTTTTTTTTTTGGAGACAGAGTCTTACTTAGTCACTCTGGGGGTGAGTGCCATGGCTTCATAGCTCACAGCAACCTCAAACTCTTTGGGCTAAAGCGATTCTTTTGCCTCTGCCTCCCAGTAGCTGGGACTACAGGCACCTGCTACAACGGGTTTTTGTTTTTTTTTTGCAGGTCTGGGTCAGGTTCACACCCACCAGCCCTGGTGCATGTGGCTGGCACCCTAACCACTGAACTACGGGCGCACAGCCCTCCCATCCTTTCTTATCCCTCTTCTCCAGGCTCCCACTCATCTGCTTTTGGTCACTAAAAGCTTGCATTTTGTAGAATTATATATAAATAGAATTTTGTACTGTGTACTATTATTGAACTTGCTTCCTGTATTCAGCAATATTATTTCAAGATTCATCTATGTTGGTAAGTGTATCAATAATTAATTTGTTTTAATTGCAGAACAGCATTACATTGTATCGATGTATGACAATTTGCTTCTCCACTCAGATACTGATAAACATTTAGACTGTTAATTGTTTGGGGCTATTATGAATAAAGCTGCTGTGAATAGGCCAGGCATGGTGGCTCAGGCCAATAATCCTAGTACTCTAGGAGGCCAACACGGGTAGATTGCTTGAGGTTAGGAGTTTGAGACCAGCCTGAGCAAGAGTGAAATCCCCGTCTCTACTAAAAAAATAGAAAAACTGAGGCAAGAGGATCTCTTGAGTCCAAGAATTTGAGGTTGCTGTGAGCTATAATGCCGTGGCACTCTACTCAGGGTGACAGAGTGAGACTGTCTCAAAAAAAAAAAAAAAAAAAAAAAAGCTGCTATGAACATTTGTGTACCAGTCTTTTTATTTGCATATGGTTTCACTTGAGTATATTTAATTTGATTTAAAAAACAGCCAAACTCTTTTTCAAAGTGGTCTTACCATTTTACACCCCAACAGCAGTGCATGAGTAGTCTAGTTTCTCTACATACTTGCCTATATCTGGTATGGTTAGAATTTTACATTTTAGCTTCTTTATTTATTTTTTCTTTTTTTCTTTATTTTTTTGAGACAGAGTCCCACTATATTTTCCTGGGTAGAATGCCATGGCATCATAGTTCAATCTCAAACTCTTGGGCTTAAACGATTCTCTGGCCTCAGCCTCCCAAGTAGCAGGGACTACACATATTTTAGCCCTTTTGATGGAAAGTTTTTATTTCTTTAATGATGAATGATGTCATGTATTTTTTCATGTGCTTACTTGCCATTTTCTTTGGTGAAGTGTCTTTTTGAATTTTTGTGAGCTAGTGACGTTTATATTTTACTTTGTAATTCCATAAAGTTATAACATTTTACAATAAGCCTATCTCTTCTTCATAACTTAAAAAGTTAATTAAAACATCCCAATCCAGGCTTGGCACCCACAGCACAGAGTTTACAGCACTGGCCACATACACTGAGGCTCGTAGGTTTGAATCTGGCCTTGGCCAGCTAAATAACAATGACAACTGCAAAAAAAAAAGAAATAGCCAGGCGTTGTGGCGTGGGCCTGTAGTCTCAGCTACTTGGGAAGCGAAGGCAAGAGAGTCACTTAAGCCCAAGAGTTTGAGGTTGCTGTGAACTGTGATACCACGGCATTCTACCAAGGGCAACATAGTGAGACTTTGTCTCAAAATAAATAAATAAATAAATAAATAAATTGAAACATCTCAATCCTGAGTACAATAGCAACTACAATTTGAACTTTAAACTTAATAGCAGTATGTTATGCTAAGGTAAAAGTAAACCCTGATTATATCCTTAAAAGATAAAATACTTGGTTTCAACATTTTGCTTTCAATTACTGGAAATAACCTCAAAGTAATTCGATTTTTATTTCCACAGATGATTGCCTTTGGGAGATATTATGAGCTTAGAATCAGACGAACCTGGCTTGAAATTTTAGCTCTTTTACTTATCAGCTATGGGATCTTGGGCAAATTCTCATAGCTTCAGTTTTCTTCTTTTAAAAATCTGACATATCATTTACTTCATGGGTTCATTCTGAGGATTAAATTTGATATTATATTTAACCACTCAGCACAGTAACTAGTATGTAGCATGTGCTTTATAAATATTAGAACTTCTATGACAAGGCAGTTTGATTGTCTTGACAACCAATTGTTCCATATTCAAAATTCAAGGTAAGGCTAAATAAGGCACAGTCACAGTATTTTGCAAAGGAACTGTTGAAACCAATGTCAAGGCAGGCAACATCCTTTGTGATAACAGATCTCTCTGCCGCCCCCATTTATTTTTAAAGATTCTGAAAGAAGAGCTCTGGTTTGCATTTGGTTTTGAAATAAAAAGAAATAGGAACAGGAAGCCTAGGTTGAAATGGACTTTATTGAGCATCATAGGCACATATTAACTTTCTGTGTAGAATCCTCAATTTTATTTGTTGCTCAATCTACCAAATGGTCTTGGAAAGATGCCTCATAGTATTCTGCGGGATGGTTCAGAGTTAGTGGACAGCTAATGTCCTACACACTTCATATTGGGGTTATTGTCAAGTTAGTGTTATTGTGGCTAGGGTCAGTCAAAAATGCTCAGCGTCCATAGCTCAGTGGTTAGGGTGCCAGACACATGCACCGGGGCTGGCGGGTTCGAACCTGGCCCAAGCCTGCTAAACAACAAGGACAACTGCAACAAAAAAATAGCTGGGCATTGTGGCGGGTGAAGTGCCTGTAATCCTAGCTACTTGGGAGGCTGTGGCAAGAGAATCGCTTAAGCCCAAGCGTTTGAGGTTGCTGTGAGCTGTGACGCCACTGCATTCTACCGAGGGCAATGTAGTAAGACTCTGTCTCAAAAAAAAAAAAATGATGGATGTCATGTAATGCAATGGAAAGAATCCTAAAACTACACTCAAAATGAAGCTTTTGGAAGGGAGAGATGAGGAACACTAGCTTAACGTATGGCTAAAGGAAAGACACCAAGGTGGCTGCATGCTGGGTCCTTGAATTTCTACAGGGTCCAAATCTACAGGCTGTCCCATCACCTTGAGCCCCATGGTCCACTGACCCTACCTCTGTTACAATCCCAGTAACCTGGTATGGGGGTTAATTATCGCATGAGCTGTAAGTTCTTAAGGAGCTTAAGGTTTAACTTCTTTAAGTATTGCTGCTTGTGTGTGTGTTTTCCAGTTTTGTATATCTCCAGCATCTTGCACAAAGCAGGTTCTCAATTAAATTTATATATTCAAATATAACAGAAGATTAAAGTTTGCTATCCACAAACACAACTGTCTTATAAGAAGAGGAGGTTCTGCTTCAATTAAAGGTCCTTCTGTTCAACTGGATAGTAGGAGGGTAAGGAGCTGAGTCTGGGGCTTGAGTGAGCTGAATGGCTGGCTGTGCAGAGCGGAGAGAAACTGGAGTTGAGGTAAAGGGGAGTGTGGAGGAAGGAAGGCAACGGTGGAGGTGGCAATGGTGGAGGTGGTGGGGAGAGGGACGATCTTGTGACATACTGGATAGAGCAAAGCAGCCTATGAATAATACATCTCTAGGACCTGGTGGCCAGAGAGTTTTATTTTCACGAGGATGTTTAAGTTCACATTGAAGTGTGAATTTCAGCCCTATAAACCTCTCTTTGGCCCTCTCACATCTTCAATAAAGTCTACACATTGGGATTGTCTTGCAAGTGTGGGTTTTCTGGAGAAACCAAGGAAAGGGCTGAGTTTCCATCTGGGTCAGAGAGAGAAAGGTGAGACCTTTTCTTGAATAAACTAGTTCCCTGGAAAGCCTGGAGTTGGAGGCAGAAGAGGCCCTAAGGAAGCAAACTTAAAGCAAGCTCCCAGGGAACTTGCGGAAATCCTGGGTAAGGCTTTTAAACTTCCTTTAAGATATCAATTTAAGAGTTTCTAACTCATTTTATTTTATGGTGCAGAGAGACTGCAGTTGACATCGAGGACACAACTGGAAGAAAAGGAGGGGGAAGGAAAGAACAGAGGAGGAGAAGATGCTTTTCCTACCTCAGGCTTTCTGGTTATTTGATGTATAAATTCTACGTATAAGAAAAATAGCCAAGAATGCAGGACAGCGTAACAGTCAGTGAAGGAAGCAAACAGCGGTGCACAAGTTTGGAGATAGGAGCAGGAATATCTCAAGAAAGAGGTAAGCCTTGACCTAGACTTGAAGGATGGATTGACTGCTTTCAACAGTTTATTTTTCTTTAATATGCAGTTCTTTATACAAATAGATATATGTAAATTATTTATCTACTATATTCTGTTATTGGGGAGGCAGGGGTGGATAATGGGCTTGGCCTCTGAAATCAAACAGATTAGACTCTAAATCTTGGCTCCTCTACCTAACGGCTGTGTGACTCTGGGAAAGTTACTTAAGCTCTCTGAGCCTCAGTGTCTTCATTTGTAAACTGGAAATAATACAAGTATCTACTTCATAGGGCTTCTGGGAAATTTAAATAAAATGAGCTACAAAAAGTGCTTAGCGTGGAGCCTGGCACAAGGTGAATGTTCAGGAAAACGGTGTCCATTCTTATGTAAATTTAGTGAACACAACTCGGAAAATATGGAGAACAGATCTAAAAACCACCCAATAGTTCTACCATCCAAAGAATCTACCTCCACAGTTAAGATTGTTGAATATATCCTTCTGGTTATAAACAAAACATAGTTTAGTTTGCCTTTTTTCTCTCTTTTTTTGTATTTCTTGTCATTCCGAGCATAAAATTTAAATTCTAATTTTTATATAGTTAACATCGGAATTTTTCCATCGTGTTATAATCTCTTTAAAACATGTTAATGACTGCAATGCATCAGAGTTAACATATTGTAATTTACTTAATCATTTGCCTATTGCTAGACATTTGTGTGGATTCCAAGGTTTCTTTTACCCTGTTCTAAATAGCTCAGTAATAAACAAGCCTGTGCACAAACCTTTTCCTTTATCTTGTGGTATTTCCTTAGAAATGATTCTAAGAAATGACATCAGTGATGTAGAAGATATGAACAGTTTTAATGCTCCATCTTAATGCCAAAATATTAATCACTCTGAAGGCACATGGGGGAGGGGCTTCTGTCTCCGGGTTCTGTTCTCTCCACCCCTTTGCCTCTTTTCCAAGAGGAGGAAGAAGAGGAAGAACATGACTAAGTGGACGCCCAGGTACTCATCGGGTCACCTTACCAGTGGGCAGGACCAGTGGGCAGGGTCAGCAGACTAGAAGAAGTCTAGAGATTGGAATAGTATCTCCTTTTTCTGCCAATCTGTTGAATGCAGTCTGGGAGAAAGCTGACCCGGACCATGGACCCCTGGAGGAAGGAAACCGGGCATTTCCTTTGCTCTCTTTTCTCCTATGTGGCCCACAGGCCTGACTCCTGCCCAGGCAGAATCCTTGCTAAGCTCAGGGGCAAATGCACTTTCTGTTGGGATTTCTTTGCTCTGTGGCTCTGTCTCATCTGGCACTTATTAATATGCACCAAATTATCTTTCTGTGCAAAATGACCGACCCAAGATTCAGACTAGAAATGATGGCTAATCCTTACAGGTCTGGCCTTGACTGTGATGTGCCAGAATTCTGTTTTGAGTTTGGTCTAAAAATAAAAGCTCTTTTTAGATTTTTCCTGTCTTGGGGTCTGCCTAGGGGAGGTTTCTTCATTTGTAATCTGGAGATAATAAATGTCTCAGGTGGAATTTAGGTGCTCTCAGCGTCTCTGGCTACATTGTCCAAAATTTTCTGGATTGTTAGTGACAGAAATCCAGCTCAGCCCAGATACCTTAAGGAAAGCTGGTAAATGTTTAACAACTGGCTCTTTAGATTAAAAAAGAAAAAAAAATGCCCTGATTTGTACCATTTGCAGATTTCCATGGGCCAGATACTCTCATTGTGGCCTTGAAGTCAATACTTCCACCAGGGCTGATTTCAAGCTTCAGCCACTTAACAACCAGTTCACAAAATTCATGAACATTTAACATTAGGCCCTTGCAAATCAGAAGAAGTCCCCTCTATTATAAAAAAGGGTTAAAAAAAAAAGGCAAGGAGATGATTCACTCATTTCAGAGTGGGAAGAGCAGAGACATAGAAAATAACCTCAGGAAGGATAGGAACCAGGGAAACCGAAGCCAGTAGGATTCTCTCTACAAACCAATGTTTCTTTTTTCCTCCTGCTACAGATCTATTCTCTCCATGTTTCAAGAGACATGGCTCTTGGCAGCTTCCAGAGTTAGACTCTCACAGATTCACAGCCAGAGAAAATAGAGAGCTTCACCTCTGATTTGAAACATCTCAGGGAAGGGTTGGCTGGTGTTCAATCCCACCTGAGGTTCTTGGGGTCTGTTGAGAGTGCTGCTGGTCAGACAAAACCAGTAATTCCCACTCTAGTGACCATCTCAATAGGTCAGAACCTTGTTCCCATTTCTGTTAGGCTCCAAAGAGGCTGAGTCATTAACAGCACTTGTGTGTTTGACCTTGTATTCTATAGTTTCCTTTGTTTTACAATTGCAGCAAATTTTGTAGGCATAAATAATAACTCACTGGTGTTTTGAGTACTTCCACTTCTTACATTTCCAAGTGAGGTCTGCAATATGCTTCTGTGTTAAATGATCATATTTCCTCTTTTGTGAATATGTTCCTGTCTTTTGCTTTCTTACCTTCTGGAACTCAAAGTTATTTTTTAATCTCTTCATTTAACAAATATTTACTCCTCTGCTGTTATTGGCCAGGCATCTATAAACACAGGAAATATGATGGTAAACAAGACAGATAGGGTTCCCCTCTTTATACTACTTACCCCTGTTTGTATGGCCTGTTTAGATAATAACTGACCTTTGCTGGTCATGTTTACAACAAAGATTTTTCTTGTAAATTCTTTGATTCAACAGTTTTATATTTTTATATAGTTAAATCTGACCTACTTTCTTCTTTTAATGAAACCTTTTTTCCATGCTTAGAAGTTCCACGTCCCCACCAAAGATTTAAGTTTTATTTATTTCCTATTTTTCTAGGCACACAACTTTTTAATTCAATTATTTAATTCATTTATAATTTGTCATGCTGTGTGGGGAGGTTGTTTTATCCAAACATTTAACACTTACTGAAGTTTTCTTTTTTTCATTGATTTGACAATAGGCAGAATTTTGATCAGTGGAGAAGTGAGATAGGAGTGGTTGAAGGGCAACTGGAATTGTTCGGTTTGGAATTTGGTATGGGAAATAGTAAGATATGGGTAGATATCTAGGAATTAATGGTGGTTAGAGTTTGTCTGGAGTAAGGGATCCTTATATTGTAGTGATTCTTAACCAAAAATGACCTAGGGGAACTTCGAAAACATACTCATGCCTGGGACCTACCATTAGTAGGTTTTATATAGGAGAAGGATTCATCTATTTTTTTAAAAGAGCCCTACGTAGCACTGATACAGGAAATTATGGGAGATACAGGTGGTCAGGTACCTAGGGAGCAGACTGAGAGGGAAGGCAATGCCAAGCTGAATTTTGGTGTAGGTTCAGGAAGCCTATGGAAGGAGTACAGTTGAAAGAACGTGGACTTTGGACTCAGGTAAACATACATTTCAATCCCATTTGTACCACTTGTAGACTATGCTATCTGGGCAGATTGCAAGCCTCTCTGAGTCTCTTTGATTTTTTTTCAATCTTAAACAAACATAATATTTACCTAACAGGGTTGTGATGATTAAATGGAAAATCGGGTATAAAATACCTGATTTAGCACCTGACAGAGAAATTAATTCTCCCATCTTCCTCTTGAATGAACCATTAGCCTAGGCCAGGCCAGTGTCATAACTGCCTTTGGAATGAACTGATGCAAGACATTTCCACAGAAAACATGCAAATACAAGTGAAAAATGGAAAAAGATTCAAGTTGTTCTCTAACCTCAGAGGTTTCAGAAACCTTCAAAGAGGCGGTATTTTTTTGGAGAGGAACCCTTCTTCCTTAGAGAAATGGAAAGAAGCTTTGAACTTGACAAAGGCCTTGCCTTCATCGCTTGACAAAAGCAAAATCTGGTTCTACTACAGGCCACCTCAGCTCAATTGCAAAGATAATCCTAGCTCCTGGGCAGCTTAGTCTGTGAAGCAGGGTCAGCTGTTATGAAAATAACACAGTCAGAGTCATTTTTATAAAAGAAAATTCCTCATGCAAATTTGCTCACAGAGCAAACTATTGCCTTTCTTGAAGATGGAAAATAGCACTCCTTCTCAGAAGACCCACCTGCCTTAACTACATATCGCTGATGTCATGCAGGTATTGACAAATACATATCAATATCACTTCTGTTTGACAACTGTTTTGGAAATAGCCTCAAAATAGTAATCACTTAAAACTGATTTTCCTTATATTTAAACACTGCCTTATATTTTAAATTGACACTAAATATTTATTTTTGGATTGAGTGCTAATCAGTATTCCTTGGAGGTCACTAATAAAAGAGACAGTGTGGCTGGTAGAAAGGGAGAGGAGTTTGGAATCAGATATAAGTGGTCTCAAGTTGTGACTCTTGGTAGGGACAAGCTGCGTGACTTTAGGCTAATCACGAAGATGCTCTAGGCCTCAGCTTTATTTTTCTCTCAAATGAAAATGATGTCTTTCTTACTCTAAAACTAGTGCTCTCTTACTGAGAGAGCAGCATTTGGTTGGATGGAGAGGAGGAAAGTGCTCATTCATTGCAAAAGACAGGAAGTGCTGCGTACAGGTGTCTGAGAAGTCCTAAGGTGCTGGCAGAACTTGGCTGCAGGGGACAGGGAACTAACAGGTTGAGAGTCAGTATGTAGCTGAATTGAAAGCCTCTTCTGAATAGAGAGCTCTCTTCTGCTTCACCTTCACTGGACATCAGAGAAATAGATCAAGAGAAGGATGACATTGTTTTCACTTGAAGAAAGAACAAGCGTCCTGGGCTTATTGAAACAAGAGGGGCTTAAGTCATACTGACTTCCTCATTGTGCAAAAGGTACAAGATATCCTAAGTCTCTAGAGTCTCCTTTCTAAAGACTCGAAATCTCCTGCTGACAGAGACTTAGAGGGAGTTCATAAGTGACTCTCAATCTCTTCTATTTACAGCAGGTCCTTGAATAATGTTGTTTCATTCAATGTTGTATCATTATAAGGTTGATGAGGAAAAAAAAAAAAGATTGATTCCCGGCCAGTGTCACTCTCTGCGTGGACTCTGCACGTTCTGCCCGTGTCTGTGTGGGTTTTCCATGCGTACTCCAGTTTCCTCCCACGTCCCAAGGCTGGGCATGTCAGGTTCATTGGCATGTCTCCGAGTTGCCCATCTGTGTGGGGGTGTGTGTTAGTGTGCCATGCGACAGAGTGATTTTCAGCTGGTGCGCCACAGCACATTGGTGTGATGTGAGAGGATCTCAGGTGTGCCATGAAAATTTTTAAAGGTCATTAATTAAATTATTTTCAAAAGAAGTTCAAAGCCCAGAAAGTATATTCTTTTTTTTTCCTGTTTTTATGATCAACATAATTTAAGTATGCTGCAAAAGTTTAAGTATAGGTTCAAGTGTGCCAGGAGATTTAAAAGATGGAAAAACACTGATGGGATGGAATGGTGTTCTGTCCAGGCTGGGTTCCAGTCTTGTACCCTGAGCTGCCAGGACAGGCTCCAGTCCCTCTGGACTCTGAACTGGAATAATTGGGTAAAGAATTATTGTTCTTGTTTTTTTTTTTTTTTTTTTTTTTTACTAAATGAGTGTATAGCTCATATTTATTTCAGTGTTTAACATGAAAAGTGTTTTGGTCTTTGTTTATGAGTTTGGTGGCATTTTTGTGACCAGAAATATGCCACAGGAACTAAACTCGTACTTGTATCAATGGGCCTATGGTAAAACTGGTTTTGTCACATGTCATTTTTCTTAAAGTTGCAGTTTCCCAGAACCTGTGGCCGATGCTAAGGGAGGATTTATAGTACCAGACAAGTTTCCTGAGTTACTGTGATGATTACTGTGATTGGGAGGGTCCTGGGGAGCTCCAGTTCCCTCACTCTCATCTACTCTCTTTTAGGAAGAAAAACCTTACAGAAACTAATCTGAGTGCCAAACAGCAAAGTCCTAGTTCTGGCCACTGGGTCTCAGGTGATAGTCCAGAACTGATGAGAATGGTGGGCCCAGTGTCACTTGCCCTTCCCTTAAGGGATCCCTGCTGGACAGGGACCTATAACATTAAGGGGCCCAGGGAACTGATCAGAAGTCAGAATCTAAACTCCTGGACTCTCGGCATTTTGAAGGTAGAGGAATCCAACCAAGGGCTATAATATATACATATACAATTTATATACCATTCTGGTATCACATTAAGACCTAAGCATTTTCAGAGCCAAATGCCAATGTAAGGAAATAGCCTCCAATGCAGCTAAATTTTAAAGAATAACCAAGTGTTAATGGACACCAGCCTAACAGGACAGTGAGATTCAACTCATCAAACAGTAACTGGTGATGGCAGAGGTGGTGGGAGAGACACAAAGATACTAGTGCTAATGACAATGACAACAATAACAGTCACATGTAACAACCACGATAACAACAACACAGCGCCAGGCATCATGCTTATTCATTTGTTCACTCAGTAAATAGCAGGAGCTCATAAATACTTGCCGAAGGAATTGCTCCCTTGCACCGGTTACACTGGCCTCATTTCTGTTCCTTGGATTCACCCCAGGGCCTTTCCATTGGCTATTTTTTTCCTGCCCGGAAGGCTCTTCTAGACATTTGCTTGACTGGCTCCCTTACTTCCTTCAGGTCTTTTCCCAAAAGTGAAATTCTCAGTGAGGTCTCCCTCACACTAAATGTAAAATTATCACCCCTGTCCCAGTCCCACACGCTGGCTTTTCCTGCAGCACTCAGGACTACTGCATCTGGAGTACTGCATTTTACCCATTTGCTACTGTCTGATCTCCGGTGCTGGCCTGGGGGCTTCACAAGGGCAGGGACCTTGGACTGCTTTGCTAACTTCTGTAGCATCTTTGCATAGGTCTGATGCTCAAATTTGTTCAATGAACTGAGTGAAATACTTTCTTGGCCAGGCATGGTGGCTCATATCTGTAATCCCAGTACTCCGGGAGGTCAAGAAGGAAGGATTGTCTGAACTCAAGAGTTTGAGACCAGACTGAGCAAGAGTGAGACCCTGTCCCCACCAAAAATAGAAAAACTAGCTGGGTATGGGGATGGGTGCTGTAGTCCCAGCTACTGAGGAGGCTGAAGCAGGAGGATTGCTTGAGTCCAATAGTTTGAGGTTTCTGTGAGCTATGAGGATGCCATGATGGTATTCAACCCCAGGGTGAGAGAATGAGACTCTGTCTCAAAAAAAGAAAAAGAAAGAAAGAAAGAAAAGAGAAGTAAATGTTTCTTAATGCTAGTTATGTGTTCCACCCAACAATAAGCACCAGGACAGCTGTGTCTTCTAGAAGCCTATGGTCTATTGAGGATAAGATATTAGACTAATTGCATAATGATCATAATGATCTCCATTCTCCTGAAATACAATATGCTGTATGCTTTCTTGATATCATTTCACTGAAACCTTACCACAATCCTAGATTGTGGCTACTATAAATCATAGTTTACAGATGCTATCTTTGTTTTTTCCATAGCTGAAAATATCCAGATTAGGTTCTAAATTACAGAGGGACAGGACTTAATTTAGTTGGCACACCTTGATGATAATTATATACATATGTAACTTGCAGTAATAATGGTCTTTTTCATATTAACTACTTCCCATGAATCCTGTGACATATTCCTCCTATTAATGAGGAAACTGAGGCTGGAGAAGTTAGGTGACTTCCCAGAGCCACACACGTAGCAAGTCTTCCAGATAGGATCAAATTTATTTTGTATCCTTACCATTCTTCCTGTGTGAACTCAAATGATGAAGGAACTGGTGGGGGGGAAGAGGCAGTCAGGAAATAGATTTTCCTAGAGAAGAAGGCAATTGGGACTTTCAGGTTGCAAGGCTGGGGATGAGAACTGGAACAAGGAACAAAGGCTTGCAAATGACTATAGGGCAGGGAGTGGTAGAATCCTAGGTGGGTGGAGAGGCACACTTCCCACATCAACAACCACCACAACTCACACACACATTCCTGGCCACTGTGGTTTGATTCTAATAAAAAGATATGGCAGATCCTTGAGCAAGGCAGGGGCAGGACGGAAATGGTCTCCAGAGAGCTGGGCTTTTACAGCCACTTCCCCATTCACATAGGTCCATCATTTTCACGCACTTCTATATTTTCTGGTTAAATTTGCAACATCTATTTTTAAGATATTATTGGAAGTATCGAAAAATGTTGCATTTATATCTAATACCCCCTTCTGCTTGAGTTTCAAAGCTTTGAGACTTTCCCAACATTTCCTCCACCTAAACAGTGGGTAGTCTGATAATGCAGGATGCTGAGAATCAGAAGCCTAGAATTCTAAGTCAAGCACTGTCATATCCATCATCAATCAGTTATGAGCTGGATTTATGCCCCAAATTCATATATTGAAGCCCTTGAGTTCAGTGCTTCATAATGTGACTACATTTGGAGCTAAAGTCTCTAAGAGATGAGGAAGTTAAAATGAGGCTGTCAGAGTGGGCCCTCATCTCCTCTGACTTGTGTCCTTATAAGGAGAGGAAATTGGGACACATGGAGAGACAGACACTGGGACGCATGCACACAGAGGAAAGACCATGGAAAGACACAGCAAGAAGATGGCCATCTGCAAGCCAAGGAGAGAGGCTCAGAAGAAACCAAACTCGCTGACATCTTGACTTTGGGTTTCTAGACTCCAGAACTGTGAGAACATAAATTTCTGTTCCTTAAAACTACCCAGCCTTTGGTATTTTGTTATGGAAGCTTTAGCAAAGTAATATACCATCCCTCCATCCCTATATCATATATTGAGTGCCTGCAGTTCAATCCAGGCAAACTGTCTGATGCTGCCAATAAAAAAAGAACTATCAGTCTCCACCTAGAAAGTTATATGAGGTGTCCCAAAAAGTCACTCATAAAGTGGCCACACATAGGGAAAATGGGAAGTTATAGCTAAATGTACCTTTATTTACAAACTATTCATTATAAAATTTTACAAAGAGGTAGCCAACACATACAGAATATCTTATATTTTGTAAAATTTTGTAATGAGTAGTTTGCAAATAAAGGTAAGTTTAGTTTCATTTTCCCATTTTCCCTATGTGTGGCCACTTTATGGGTGACTTTTGGGACACTCTGTAGTGTGGATGACAATAAGTAAACGGACAATTATAATACATCGCGAAGAGTGCTATCTATGACCCATGTGGGAGTTGGGGTTTACCAGGGACGGACACTTCGCCCAGGTTGGAGGTGAAGGCAGGAAAAAGTTCAAAGAAGCCCAGTTCTTAAAAGAATACCATAAATTAGGGCAATTGCAAGAAAGCTCAGTCTGGCTAAACACACAGTAGAAAAGGATTAGCGGGAAACGTGAGACTAGAGAGAGATGCAGGAGCCAGATTACAATGGATTTTTAAAAAATGTTATACTGGGTGGTGCCTATGGCTCAAAGGAGTAGGGAGCCGGCCCCGTATACCAGAGGCGGTGGGTTCAAACCCGGCCCTAGCCAAAAACTGCAAAAACAAAACAAAACAATAAAACCCCAAACAAGTGTTATACTAAGGCAGTGGTTCTCATAATTTTTTCCCTACCTATGTTATGCCGAAGAGACAAAAGGTCCATGAGCAGCACGGAGAGAGATGAATTACCAGTGTCAGGCTGAGATACAGCCCTGCCCTCTTCCTCCAGTTTGAGATTCATGATGCTTGCTAAGAATCTGGATTTTATCTGAAGGCTAGATAGGCCTTCTCCTCCTATCTGTATATATCAGTGTTTTTTCCAACCTTTTTTTTAAAAAACACACTTCAACCTATAAATAAACTTCCATGGCACACTCAAATTATGTTGATCAAAAAAATAAATAAATAAAACAGAGTAAAAATAAGAATATACTTACTGTGCTTTGAACTTCTTTTGAAAATAATTTCATTAATGATCTTCAAAAATTTTCATGGCACACCTAAGATCCTCTCTTGACCCACCAGTTGAAAATCACTGGTCTGTATGTTACTGTGCCGAGAGTCTGAGCTTTAGTATCAAATGCCTGGGTCCTGCCTATTCCCAAGCTGGGTCACCTTGGATAAGTTGTCCACCCTCATCAGTAAACTGGATCAATATTGCTGTGGTGCCTACATAAAAGTTTCACCTGGGGCAGAAGGAGGTAAGGCGTGTTACATTCCTGGCATGGTGCTTGGTGTACAGTAAATGATCAGTGAATGTTGAAGATTACAAGAGCATGTGATACTACAGCTCCCCTGCAGCCCAGCAGGGTTATTTTCTCAGTGTCATCGTCACTGTCACCATCCTCATAGCCATCTCATCATCACTATCTGACCATCACATCATCACAATTTCCATCAGCAGCAGCAGCACCACCACCATCTCCATCATTCCCATAATAATCCTTGCCATTATCTTTATCACCATCCTATATCCAAGCTGTAGAGGTCATTTCTCCCTGGATTCCTTCCCTCCACTGCTCTCCCTTGTGGTGGTCATATGGAAGGAGAAGCCCCACACAAAGAGATTCTAATAATGTGAGAGTCATAACATTTATTGAGCTCCTATTATATCAGACATCACTAAAGGAACTGGGGACACAAGAGTGAGCTACGTAAAATTCCCTCTCATGAAATTAATTTAATGAAAGAGACAGACAATAGTAATTAAATAAGCAAATACAGTCAGAGAAAAATAAAGCAGGCAAGGAAGGACAGTTTGGGGGGTTGGACAGTTGTTTATGTAGGATGGCCATCTAGGATAGGCGACATTTGAATTGAGGAAGTGAAGGGGGCCCTGTGTGGATACTTCGGGGGTAAAGTTCATCAGGAACAGAGAACAAAATTACAAAGGCCCCAGGTAGTAACATAGCTGGCTTATGAGAAGCAGAAAGGAGGCCTGGGGTGGCAGGACAGTGATCAAAGGCTATAGCAAGGGATGGGATCAGAGGGGTGGCAGGGTCAGAACATGAGGACCAGGAGGTCATTGCACGAACTCTGGCTTTTACTCTCACTGACTTAGAAAGTCACTGGAGGTCTTTGGAAAGAGGTGTGACATGAGCTGCCATATTCTCACCGAATTGCTCCGGTTTTGTGCTGAAACAGATGATAGGGTCGCAGCAAGTACATTAAGTGGGGTTACTGGTCTACAGATTATTTTATTTAACAAAAAAAATAAGCGTGAGCTGCTGGTGGCTTGGGTCAGTGGGGTGCTGTGGGGGTCACGACAGGTGAGAAGTGCTACACATGTGCATATCTTGAAGGTAAAGCCAACAAGATGCCCTAATGGATTACACTGGACATGGATGGGGTGAGAGAAAGATGAATCAAGGGTGTCCCGTGCTGCTGGATGGGAATGGCATGTTCTGAGAGGCAGAAGACTGCGAGCAGATGTGGGGGAGAAAAACGACGTTATGCCAACATCATCCCTATGACGTAGGTACTACAGTTATTCTCTGTAACAACGGGACTCAAGTAAAGGTCACTTTAAGTGCCAAGAGCCAAGATTTGGCCTAGTTTTCTCTGATTCTAGAATATATAACCCCACATCAAAGCAAAACTGACAGAAACTCTGGGCTTCGCTGCCTTAGACTCAGGTTCCAACCAACCTCTCACACTGCAAGGGCTTTACCAATTGACCATCCAGGGTCACGTTGATTGCCTTAATAAAGTCCCTCTTCTTCATGGAAATGGAGGCTTCCGTTTCTACAGGGAGAACACTCAGGGCAGGTACCCTTCCAGAACGCCCAATGTAACATCACTTGTGCCAGCTGGAGGATGCTTCAGATCACTTTATCCTTAAGCCAGTGAAATTTCAGTTTGGGAGTGAAATTCTAATTCATTTTCCTGATAATGAATGAGGTTCAGTAATTGCTGAGAGGCTACCCTGGACCGAGCTGTTTGCTTTTCATTCCAGCTCTGGGTGTAAAGACTTCTCCATCCTCAGCCCCTAGAGATCATCATTTACCTATTTTGGCACTGGCTGGACCTGCTACGATTGTAAGCAGCTAGATGGTGATTAACAGCACGGGCTCTGTGGTCAGTCCACATGGGTTCAAATCCTGCTTTGTCACTTACCGGCCATGGGACCTAGGGCAGGTTACTTAACTGCTCTGTTTCTGTTTTCTCATCTTTAAAATCGGGAGAAGACAAAGTTTTTCACAGGGTGGTTATGAACTTTAAAAGATAGTACATGCCGAGTGCTTAGCACAGCACCTGAACATGACAAAGACCCAACAAAAGCTATTCATTTTAATATCATTTTATTAAGACCTTACTTTGTGCCCATCGTTATCATCGTTTAGACTTTGTGTATGGCACCCAACCCTACCCCACAGGGAAGGATATAAGTGAACATCATTTATCACTTTTTATTATTTATTTAGTTTTTTGAGACAGAGTTTTACTTTGTCGCCCTTGGTAGAGTGCCGTGGTGTCACTGCTCACAGCAACCTCAAACTCTTGGGCTTAAGAGATTCTCTTGCCTCAGCTCCCCCAGTAGCTAGGATTACATGCGCCTGCCATGAGGCTCAGCTATTTTTTTTGATGTTGCAGTTGTCATTGTTTAGCTGGCCGTGCCGGGTTCGAACCTACCAGCCCGTGTATGTGGCCAGCCCCCTAACCACTGAGCTACTGGCGCCACGCCTATTTATCACTTTTTAGTCTAAAAAATACTTTTATAAAAAAATACTTTTATAGACATTATCACTTGATATTACCCCAGGATACGGATCTCTTAACCACAGTTTAAATGAGGTTGAATGGTCAGCTTTTAGGGTATGGTCAATTTAACAGAATGGCATCAAAAAGTAAAACCGTTTTATGTGTTCACAGATGTTATGAACACGAGGCCTTTATTGCCTCCTACCCTTATGCCATCCTTTGGTCTTACTCACCCCTCAAGTTCTCCCAATGAGGCCAGAGATGCTCTGAGCACTACTGTAGGACTTCGAAACAAGTGGAAAGCTGTTTGTTATGGTAGTATCCAAATGCCCCCACATACCTACCCCTCAGCAAAGAGGTGCCCCTGCTGAGTCCTTCCCCTCCTGCATAGAGCTGCAGTACTTGGACTTGGAGAGCTCCCTAGAATGTGAACCCCTGAGGCTGGGAGGGTGGTCCTAGCCCTCCAAAGCCAAACTGTAAAGGATGGCCCATGGCTGACACCCCTCAGTATGCAGGGCAGTCAGACGGCATGCCCTGGCCTCCGGGGGAGGGGGACTTGTAAACCTGGAGCAGAGAAGAGACAATGGATGATAATGGGGGTTTATTACATTTGGGGTTCTAACTGACCATGGAAAACCAGAGGGCTGCAGGCTCTGCAAGCTCAACCTTATAATTTATGGTCCATGCAGTCCTAGCGTGTTGGGAGGCTGGAGTAAAAACTCAGTTGGATGAAAGAAAGAGAAGCCTCTGTTTCTTCCTCTTCTCCGCCCACATGCTCAACCATCCAATATGCTTTAGGGAGGAAGAAGAGGCAAAGGGATAGGGGAGCCAAAATCAGGAGGAAAAGCTGACGGGAAACCCCCTCAATGTGTGCTCTGCTGACGTGGAAAATGGGGTAGAAGAGCGGAAATCTCCAAGAACAGTTGGTCCCTTCCTGTCCTAGAAGACGCACTTTCAGGACTGCCCACCAGCCTCCCCCTCCAGCTGTAACTGAACACCACATAGAAGCCACACTTCAGAGAAAAACACTGCCTGCTTTTTTAAAGTTAAACACATCATAGCCTGTGGTTTGTAAGCCACATATGGTCCCGGGAGCTCTGAGAAATAATGATGAAAGAAAATCGTTGAAATCTGAACATAGAAGCCCTGTGAAGCTATACTTTCCCCTCAATGACTCTGAAAATTTTATTAGTTATCCTTTGTTCACTAAGCTTTGATTAAGTGCCCAGCATCACATGGTATCTTTTATCTAATCGTCACAACAACCTGGTGGTGTGGTTTTTCACTACTCCCATCCTACAGATGAAGACACTGAGGTTCAGAGAGGTCACACTCTGAAGTTAGTCTATTGCAGAGCCTGTGTCTTAACCATTATACTCACTACCTTCCAGAGGGAAAAGAGTGAGAGGCAAACTCAACCTTCTTCCCTGCCCTTTATTTTTCTGGAACTCAATAGAGGCAAAAAGCCTAGAAACCTTCCATTCTCATATCTGGCCTGCAGTCTGGATCAATTTTCAAAAATCCAAATTATCACTGAATTATTTCTGATAACCATCAGATGACTTTTTCCTCAAAGAAACAGAATATAATAAAAAAGGTCCTTAGAGATGCACTTTATAGAAGGGGTGACCCTGAAATCCAGAGAAGGGATTAGGTATACTTCTTAAGGTCACATAGTTTGGGGACAGACATAAGGCTAAAAAAGCAGGGCTCTTGAGTCCCAGGTCAGAGGTTGGCTTAGCCCCAGCGAAGTGCTTTGCAAGTTATCATGGCTTTCGTCCCTTACAAAGAGGACTGCTTGAAGGGGGTCAATGTCTTTTTATACCCTAGCAATTTAAAATACAACCTAAAGTTAGCTGAACACTTTTTAAACAAGGCACCTTTTAGGGCACCTTCTGAGGAGTTAGTCTTTTGCTGTCTTCACACATCCCAGGTCAAATTCCTGTGCCCTCAACAGCCAGGAGGCATCTGGTATTTAGCTGAAATAAGGACCTTCCTCTCTGTCTGGGGCAGATGGCTAGGTATGTTTCTAGTGCCGAATCTGCTGTAATTTACTCTGGCCTCCCACTACAGTAACCAGTCTTCTGCCTGGCTGGCTGGCTTCTACAGTCCTCTGCAATCTGGAGCCACTCCACCCAGCTCATCTCTTTCTTCCCTATTGAGGCACAAACCCTCAAGTCCAACAGGTGTCCTGGGCTCACCCCATTTCCGCTACAGAAATATCCTTCCTGCTCTCCTCATGCAAATTACTCTTCAAAGGTTTGCTGACGCCCAATGTCCCCAAAAGCTTTCCCTTGTACAGTTTTTCCAAATTCTCTCTACGTTTATATTCTCAATTTATGCAAATTAGCCCTGCTTATATTTCTGCATATTTCTCCAAGTAATGCAGGCTCCCTGAGGGCAGGCACAAGTGTTCATTCATTCACTAGAGATGTTTAAAAGCGCCTTATGAGATACAAAGAGAAATATAAACAATGGTTGCTTCCTATCCTCAAGGAGAGGCACATAGTGGGCCCTCAACAAAGGTTTGCTAAATTGAACCAGCATATATTACGCCAATTGTTGCAATTATCTGCTTATGTCCCAAGAGAGGTACCAAGTGGTATTATAGGGAAAGTATGAAAAAGGTGGCATTAAAGGTGAAACCTATAGGCTTTTAAGGACAGGGATTTTTTTTTTTTATTTTTTTTTAACAAAATTGCAAAACAGCCTGAAGAAACAGCATCCCTATCACACACTCCTAGAGACATACCAGTCACCACTTACTGGGAAAGCAGTGGAATGGAGTTCTGTGCCTGCTCCAGCTCTAACTAACCTGAGGATGTAGGCAAGTTGCTTAACTTCCCTAGGCCCCAGTTTCCTTCCCATTCTGAAGTGATTAAGCTGCACAATCTCTGGGAGAAGCAGATGGAGATTCGGATTATAGTTTTGTGTGACTCTGAGTCAATCAGGTGAGAGTGAAGGCTCAGCCTCAGTTTCTTTCCTATAAAATGGGTAAAACGATTCCTACCTTACAGGTCTTTTGTGAAGTTTGAAGAACACGTGTAAGTCGCTAGGCACAGAGCCTGGTATTACTCTATTTTCTTCTCCAAAGGTAGGGGTGGCAGCCCTGATCTGCCTCCCTTCCCCTGCTGTCTACCACTGGTCTCCCAGGACCCAGTCCAGAGTCTGTTCAGAGTAGAGGCTGTGTACCGACTTCTCCATCACCAAAGAGAAAAAGAGTTGAAAGGGCTTCTAGAAAAAGTAATGAGCTGTCCACACCTAGCTGTCTTAGCGAACGGGGAAGCTCAGTAAACGCGTTTCCTTGAACTGACTTGAATTGCAAGTCCAGGAATCTTTGCTAACTCTTACCAAGCACGACTCTAAAGCCCACCGGTTTCTAGATAGCCCTTGTGCCACCGCCTTCAAACCCCAGGAAAGGGCAGAGGCCCAGCCCTGTGGCCCGGCTGGGTGGGTGAAGAGGGGATTCCCCCAATTCCCAGCGGAAAGCCCCGAGATCTGCTCCCACCCTGACTCCCACTCCCAGGTCAGAGCTCCTCCGGCGCCCCTTCATTTCTTCTCTCCGCACCAGCCGAGAGGAGTGGGAGGGCTCGCACTTGGCTTTCGTACCTCCGGCCCCACCTGGCCACCCACCCCCGGCCTCCGTCGACGCTGCTCGGTTGCCAGCGGGTCGATCCAGTCCTCGCCCCCTCCGTTCGGCCACCCCGGCTGCCACCCCCGGCCACCGTAGAACCCGCCCGGCGCCCTCCCCGCCGCGGCCGCCTCGGGTCCCCTCCCCTCGGAGCCACCCCCGCGCCAGCCCCAGCGTCCATAGACCCAGCTGGGCGCCCCCGCCTCCCGGCCGGCCCCCGCAGGCCCCGATCGCCACCCGCTCCCGCCGGCCGCCACCCGGCCCGCCCTCTTTGGGGTCGCGGCGGCGGGGAGGAGGGGCCGCCGGAGGCCCGGCGTGCGTGGCAGGCGCTCCCAGCTCGGCGCGCTCGGCCTCCCTTCCCGGGAGGCGGGGTCGGCGCCGCGGCGGCGGAGGCAGGCCCCCTCCTCCTCCCTCCTCGGCCCGGCCTCCCTCCGCGGCCGCCCGCTCTCCCGGCCGCTCCGACGCCAGCAGCGCCCGCGTGCCGCCCGCCCAGCGCCGGGGGAGCCCGAGCAAGTTTCCCGGGCCGCGCGCCCCGATCGCTCGCCTCCCAGCCCGCGGCCCCGGCCGCCGCCGCGCCCGCCATGCCCTCGGCCAAACAAAGGGGCTCCAAGGGCGGCCACGGCGCCGCGAGCCCCTCGGAGAAGGGCGCCCACCCGTCGGGCGGCGCGGATGACGTGGCGAAGAAGCCGCCGCCGGCGCCGCAGCAGCCTCCGCCGCCCGCCCCGCACCCGCCGCAGCACCCGCCGCAGCATCCGCAGAACCAGGCGCACGGCAAGGGCGGCCACCGCGGCGGCGGCAGGTCCTCCGGCGGCGCCGCAGCAGCCGCCTCGTCCTCGGCGTCCTGCTCGCGCAGGCTCGGCCGCGCGCTCAACTTTCTCTTCTACCTCGCCCTGGTGGCGGCGGCCGCCTTCTCAGGCTGGTGTGTCCACCACGTCCTGGAGGAGGTCCAGCAGGTCCGGCGTAGCCACCAGGACTTCTCCCGGCAGAGGGAGGAGCTGGGCCAGGGCTTGCAGGGCGTCGAGCAGAAGGTGGGTACCCCCTTCCCCTCCCCCACACCGTCCGCACCGATCGCGGCCCCCGGACCCACGCTTGGGCCCCCTCGTGCCCTCCCGCTGGCCCCTAGCCCTACCTGCCCAGGCCCGGTGGCCGAAGTCGGCCGCCTGTCCTTGGTGGACCCCGGCCCGGATAACCGCCCCCCCACTTCCACCCGGTCCTCAAGTTGCTAGGCAGTCCCCCAGACCCTCTTTGTTAATGGCCGCAGAGGATTCGGTCCCCAGGGACGGACCACTAAGAGGATGGTCGGGACAGCCTGGGAGGGTGGGCCAAGGGCCTGTCACAGGACATTAGCGGTGACCTGTAAGGAAGCCGGCAGGCTTCGCGGAGCCCATTCTTTTTGGATTAGGAATCGCTGAATGGGCAGAGTTGTCTGAAAAGGAGGTTGGAAGGGAAGCCAGCGCATCTCTGGGAGCCTCAGGCAAGGCCGCACCTTAGCTCTGCCACTGGGAGACTCAGAGCTTGGAGTAGGAAAAATTAATGTTCTTATTCATTAAGTAAGTTCAAATGAAATAGTATCTGTCTTTAGGAGGCCCCTAGTTTTGTATTGGACAGCGAGCCCCTGTGGGCCTTTGAAGAAGTCCTGTTTCAGCTTTAGGGGAAGGGAAAGGCCAAAAGTACTGGGTCATACTGGTAAGACTCCTAGACCATAAATGTGGTTTTAGGGAGCTTACTCACATACTATTTTGTCCTCATGGCAACCCCCCGGGGGGAGGAAGGACTAACGTTTTTACTCCATTTTCCAGACCAGAAACTTGAGGTCTCTAGAGATGAGATGAATTGAAAAAGGTTGTCAGTGGTTGTGCCAGATGTGTGAGAATATCTAGGCCACTGCCCTGTTAATGGTCTGAAGGGCCTATTTCAGGTATGGATAGACCCAGCTCTCAAGGCAGAGTTGCTTAGCTTCTACCTTTCTGTGGTTTGTCCAGACCAACTGCAGCCCCCTGGATCTGGTTCTTGGCCTCCACTCATGTCATTGCTCAATGAAAGTTGGTTGCAAGACTGAAACAAAAAATCCCGCCACTTCTGACCCTGGAGCTACTGCCTCCTTTTCCCAGCATGCAGCTTGTCCTGCCAAGTTACTGTCTGCTTTTGTTGGGTTTGCAGGACTAGGAATTTCCTCTTAAGACTGGCAGAGCAACTGGAATGAGTCAGCCTGCTGAATGCTCCAGGCCAAGGGAGGTGACTTTTCTAAGAGAATTAAGTAGGCAGTGCTGCTTTGCCTATCTTGAATGTCAAATTATCTTAAAAAATGGACTCACTAGCCTCTTTTTCTTCTGTCTTTTACCCACTTACTTGCTAATCAATCATAATGCTTTTTGAAGTCTGATAGCCACATGCTCTACTCAGGTGTAGGCCCAGTGGAGGGTACAAAAAAGCGAAAGACATTGTATTTGTGAATCACACCGGGAGATACCATTTGAGGGTAACTCCTGTGCAAGTTTAGAAGAGGGAGGGTGCAACATCTCCCTAGGCCTGTATCCTAGTGGTCAGGGTAGCATCAGCCATCTAGTTGGTGATGGATAAATGTGTGAAGGAAATGTGAAGAACAGACAGGCTGGGGGACAATCTTGAGAATGTTTGAGGGACAGGAGGTGGCAACCCTGCCTGTGGCAGAATAACATTTAGGAAATTGTAAGGGAGGGGAGGTTGGAAGTTGCCAACCTAATTTTGAATCCCTTATAACTCTGAGACTTGGTGGAGATAGGGTTTTGTTCTTAGCAGGGAAATGTACTTACAATATTATTCATAATTAATATTCACTGTGGGCCAAGCATGCTATTTAATGCTTTATAGCCACAGTTTTGGTCCTTCTAGCCACCCTCTGAGGCAAATACCACTTAATTATCACCATTTCGTAGATGGAACAGCTGAGGACTGGTTGTGTTACTTGTTCAAGGTCATTCACAGGTAGTAAGAGGTGTGCCTGAAATTGGAGTTGGGTGCCCACCTGGTCTTTCTTGTTTTCTAGGTGTTTGTAGTATTGGAAAATGGCTCAGATCTTCTGAATGGCTGTAGCACAGGCAGAGAGGCTGACCTTTTTTTTACCCAGAAGATTCAGTAGGCACAGGTGGGTCCAGGGCTTTAGAAACTGTTAAGTTCTAGGCCCTGTTAGAGTGTATGTTGCCCTGACAGACCCAGGGTGGCACAGTGTGATTGTAAGTGTAGACTTAGGCCTGACAGAGACAGTTTAATGACACTAGGACCTACTTGTGGAAGAGGGAATTCTCTTGTCTTTATTTGTTTTGACTTGATTCTCAGGACAAGTGTCAGGGCAACAGGTGCTAGTAGCCTCCCTTCCAGGTATTCAGGCTCTGCCTGAGTATATCACATAGTGGCTAAGATGTCAGGTTCTGAAATAGGACGTTCTGGGATTTTGATGTACCATTTACCAATTTCCTCATTTGTAAAATAGAGGTCAATGAAAACCACTAATTCATGAGATTATGATATGGATATAGTAAGGTAATGTCTCTGAAATCCTTTGCATAGTTACTAGTACATGGTAAGTACCTGTTCAATGTCAACCATCAACTACTGCTAACAGCCACCACTGTTAACAGCCAGGGCTCCCTATGCCCTACCACATGCACAGTAGGCTGCGAGCTGCTTGAGGATAGGGATCTTGTTCTCACCAGTGTTTCATCTTTGGCATCCTGCCCAGTGCCTGCCACTCAGTGGGTAATCCCCACATTTATTGAGGAAACAGATAATTCCAATGCATATTGATAATAATGAGTTCTTTGGACATAAAGATGAGTATCTCACAACACCCTTAGTAGGCGAGCACTGTTGGGGCTTGGTTGGTTTGGGTTTATCCCTAACTTCTGATCTAGTCCCCTTCCTAACCATTTGTAAAGAGCCAGCCCAGGTTAGGGGTGATAATCAGGGATCATTGGGCTTTGCTCTGAATTCATTCATTCTGTGATTCATTCAGGAAACACTGGCTGAACGCCTACCATATTGCAGATACTGTGCTCTCGTGCTCACACCTCTCTCTGTTCTGAGCGCTGTGCTTAGAACAAGCAGATACTGTGATTTAATAACCTAGTTTCTGAAGTGAGTTCTCTCAAGAACGGTGGTAAAGTGCCCTTTATGATTCAGGTTATATTTGGTTGGGCAGGGAAATGGCATAATATTCTGAAGTCCCAGAGAACTTTATTCTAATCTGTCTGAGAAGCACAGACTGATGGAACTAGATGGGGCTTTAGAGACTGTTGGTTAATAGATGAGGCACCTGGGATATAGAAAGGGAATGGGACTTGTTGATGCTCACAAAGCTGGTAGCTGGTGGGCTTGGGGCTAGAGCTGAGGCATGCTGCTGGCGTTCTGTCATGGTTTCAGTCTGTTCTGCCCTTTGGCATTGAGCTGAAGATGCCACTAGCAATCTGCAGATTTCTGGGGTTCTGTTTATTGGGCATTCACTATGTGCTAGGCATGCCTTAAGCACTTTGCATACATTAATTTGCTTAATTCTCCCAAAGACAATCCTACATGTCAGGCACTGTTTTTGTTCTCATCCTGCAGCTGGGGAGACTGAGGCACAGACGGGCTAAATAACTTCCCCCAAGATCACACAGCCGGGAATTGTCAAATCTAGGATTTGAACCTAAGCAGGCCGGCTGCAGAGCCCACACTATTTTTTAACTATTTACCATGGTAATGCTCAAGCATAAGCAAAGAGAACAGTTTAATGCACCCTGAGTTCAATAATTACCAAGTTTTTGCCATTCTTGTTTCATTCCATCACCACCTTTACCTGCTGTCATTTTTTTTTTTTTTTTTTGGCTGGAGTTAGAACAGTCTGACTCTGAACCACTCTTCTGCCCTATTGGGTGCCCACCTAGTGCTCTTGGTATTAGAAAATGGCCCAGTTCTTCTGAATGGCCATAGCATAGGCAGAGAGGCTGGCCTGTCCTGAATCCAGAAGATTCATCAGGCACAGAACATACCGGCAGCTGAGTTCTAAGCCCTCTGAAAACTTGGCTGGTGCTGCCTTGGCAGACCAGGGATAGTGAACTAGGAACTAATTTTAAAATGAAGCCCTGAGTGACATACTAGTTCACCCAAAGTATCTAAGGATTTGTTTCTGACTGATAAGGGCTCCTTTTCCTTTCCTTCCTTTCTACTTCTTTCGACAAAACACAGCATATCAAACCTAACAGAGTTTATAGTAATTCATGAATGTCATCTCATACCCAGTCCAGAATCGGATTCTGCTGATTCTTCCCAAAATGTCTTTTTTAAAACTTACTTTTATTATTTTATTTCCATTTTTTGAGACAGTCTTCACTTTTTCACCCTTGGTAGAGTGCTGTGGCATCACAGCTCACAGCAACCTCAAACTCTTGGGCTTAAGTGATCCTCTTGCCTCAGCCTCCCAAGTAGCTGGGATTATAGGTGCTTGCCACAATTCCCAGCTATTTTTAGAGATGGGGTCTCCCTCTTGCTCAGGCTGGTTTCTAATTCCTGAGGTCAAGTAATCCACCCACTTTGGCCTCCTAGAGTGCTAGGATTATAGGCATGAGCCACCCGAGACATGGTCTTACCATGTTTCCCAGGCTGGATTTGAAGCCATTCAGAACTTGGCTAAAGGGATCCTCCCACCTCAGACTACCAGCTTGTGCCATCACACCCAGCTCAAAAATGTCTTTTTGATGGTTGTTTTGTTTGAATCAGGACCCCTATAAAAGCCGACATGATGCTTGATTGAAAAGTCTATTTTTTAATCTATAGTAGTTTCCTGTCTCTCCCTGCTTTTAAAATGCCACTTACTTGTTGAAGATCCTGGTCATTTATCACATAGAATTTTCTGGATTTGGATAGTCACATTCTCACAGCATGTCTTTCTCTTTCATATTTTTTGTGAAGAAGTGGTTAGACCTGGGGACTTGATAGAGTCTGGTTCTTTTTTTCTTTCTTTTTTTTTCCTTTGCAACAAAGCATTATAGATGGCACCTTTTACCACACCAGGATAAGGCCCAGGTTATGTGTTAATCATCATACTATACTCTTCCCGGCTAGTTCTCAGGTCTGGCCTTATTTAGGGTAGCATTTGTTCAGAATGAACCTTTAGTGGCAAACAAGATCACAATATGTTCACAAAGCCAGAGAATGCTAAAGGGTGATCCGGCTCACATTTTGCAGGTGGGGACACTGAGGTCCAGGGAGGACAGTGATTGTTTAGGGCCACAGCTGGAAGTGGTGAGCAGAGACCCAGACACTTAACCTCTTGACTTCCAGCCCAGTGTCTTCCCCATGCCTCAGGCTTTGTCCTTTGAAAACTTGTGGTCCTCTCTGAATTGTAGGAGCCGGGAGCTGAGCCCACAGTGGCTTAATGAGACAGGGAGAATTGAGTGGTTCAAGCTAAAAAGGTGAAGAGTAGATTCCTTCAGGTGTAGCTGTGTCTAGGGTTTCAGATTATCTTCTGAACTTGATCTTCCTGTGTCCCAGCTCTGCTTCCCTCTGTGCTGGCTTACTGCTTATACTTGCATTCCTTGTGTTGCCTCATCCTGTAGCTAGCCATCCCAGTGGGAAGAGAGGTGTGCTTGCCCGGTAGTCTTAACAGAAGTCCTAGAATTGCCTCATTGACCTGCTTCAGGCCACGTGCCCATTCCTGGGCTAATCACTGGGTCTCCAGGTGGGAGTGGGGTGGGGGTAGAAAGCGCTGATTGGACAGGCCTGTGTTACAGACCATCCCCGGAGCACTTGGAGGGGGTCCTAGGGTTGACTCCCACCCCCAAACCACATGGTCTGTATGTGGAAAGATGTTTCTTCAAATGAAGATTGTGATGCCCTTCTGGAAGAGAGGGGACCTGGAGGCTGGGGAGACCAAAAAAGTTGTGTTCTATAAAATTCATCAGCTGTTCTCAGCAATTAACACCCAGGTTTTGGTTACAGGTTCAGTCTCTGCAAGCCACATTTGGGACTTTTGAGTCCATCTTGAGAAGCTCGCAACATAAGCAAGACCTCACAGAGAAGGCTGTGAAGCAAGGGGAGAGTGAAGTCAACCGGATCAGTGAAGTTCTGCAAAAACTCCAGAACGAGATTCTCAAAGACCTCTCGGATGGGATCCACGTGGTGAAGGATGCCCGAGAGCGGGACTTCACGTCCCTGGAGAACACGGTGGAAGAAAGGCTGACGGAGCTCACCAAGTCCATCAACGACAACATTGCCATCTTCACCGATGTCCAGAAGAGGAGCCAGAAGGAAATCAATGACGTGAAGGCGAAGGTCGCCTCTTTGGAAGCCTCTGAGGGGTACAAGCAGGACCTGAAAGCCTTGAAGGAAGCTGTGAAGGAAATGCAAGCCTCTGCGGAGACCAGAGAGAAGGACATGGAGGGACTGAGGAGCGCCCTGCGGACCATGGAGGCCGACGTCTACACGGAGGTCAGGGAGCTGGTGAGCCTCAAGCAGGAGCAGCAGGCGTTCAAGGAGGCGGTGGACACGGAGCGCCTCGCCCTGCAAGCCCTCACGGAAAAGCTGCTCCGGTCTGAGGAGACCGTCTCCCGCCTCCCAGAGGAGATCAGGAGACTGGAGGAAGAGCTAAGCCGACTGAAGGCCGATTCCCACAGGCCGGATGACGATGGCGGCTTCAAACACTCCGCGGCCCTAGAAGCGCTTCAGAGAACGAGTCAGGGATTGGACTCCAGGCTCCAGCACGTGGAGGACGGAGTCCACTCTGTGCAGGAGGCCACCGAGCGCCAGACCGAGAGCCTGGAATCCCTCCTGTCCAAGAGCCAGGAGCACGAGCGGCGCCTGGCCGCCCTGCAGGGCCGCCTGGAAGGCCTGGCGTCCTCCTCAGAGGCGGACAGGGATGGCGTGGCCGGCACCGTGAGGAGCCTGGGCGAGGCCCAGCTGGCGCTCTACAGCGACGTGGAGGAGCTGAAGAGGAGCGTGGCCGAGCTCCCCAGCGCCGTGGAGTCGCTGCAGAAGGTACAGGAGCAGGTGCACACGCTGCTCGGCCAGGACGGCGCCCAGGCCGCCCGTCTGCCTCCTCAGGACGTCCTGGACAGACTCTCTTCCCTAGACAACCTGAAATCCTCAGTGAGCCAAGTGGAGTCGGACTTGAAAATGCTCAGGACTGCCGTGGACAGTTTGGTTGCATACTCGGTCAAAATAGAAACCAACGAGAACAACCTGGAATCGGCCAGGGGTTTACTGGATGACCTGAGAAATGATCTGGATAGGTTGTTTGTGAAAGTGGAAAAGATTCACGAGAAAGTCTAAATTAATTGTTTGTGCAGGGTGCGGATTTAAAGTCCAATTTCTCATGACCAAAAAAATGTGTTGTTTTCTCCCATGTGCCCCCACCCCAACTTCTCGTCCCCTCTTAAAGACCGGTAGATGCCACCTGAACACCAAGGCATTGTACTTTTGTCTCCAATTAATTTATTTACAGTTATCACCACACGCCATTGGTTTCTTCAGGTGTCTGCTTCTGCTTTCGGTTGGTTTCCTTGAAGGCCCAGCCCCTGGGAATAAGAGGTGGCTTTCAGAAGGGACGTTTCTCGTGTCAGAGAAAAATGATAGTGGCTTCCGAGTAGGATTAACAGAAGCAGATTAACCTCAAAAATCCTGTCTGGCTGGCAGATTTCAAATTTAAAAAGGAGGGGAGGGGCGGGATTTTTCTTTCTAAGTGTCTTTAAGGAAAATGAATTTTACTTCTTTTTTTTATACTTCTGGCTGAAGTTTTTATGAAAGAGCCCACTTGTTGTCTTCCACTTCAACTAGTTAGAACTCACAGCTGTCACTTCTGAAGCAGGAGGGTGGGAAGCCCCTCGGCCTTTATTTCATAAGAACGGGCTACTCGACAGTCTCCTCCTGAGGTGTGAGTGTCTTTTCCATTCCTGAATCATCTAGTGATATCAAAGGTAACTATGCAAAGAATCCAGACGGTTCCAAATGTGAAAGCACAACACCCAGCAGAGTCTCGGTGCCCATCTGTCCCTGGCAGCCGGCCTGTGTCTGCTCTCGGGAGGGTCACCAAATAATGCCTAGGGTTAGAGGTTTAGAACCCCAGACCCGGGAGTCCTTGGGTTCTTTTAAGAAATGTATTATGAGACTGTCCATACACAGGGCAGGAATGGGATGCCTCCCTGGAGAATGTAGGCCAAATCTATTTCTAACACGATGGATGCCCATGAAGAGGTTTGCCATCACAGCAGACCCATCTGTCAAGAGCGTGTGCACTGCATTTCAGTAATTGTTCGCTGTATCTCCCTTCCTGTTTGAGCTGTATTGTTCTTCCTTAATGGCCGTCTTGCCCTTCAAGAAACAAAAAACAAAAAGCAAAAAAAAAAAAAAAAAAAAAAAGGAAAAAAACCCTGAAATAATAAAAAAAAAAAGTTTGTTTAGTTTACTGTGAAATGAACTGTATGGCTTATTTACAGTATTTTTAATTCCTAATAAACACTTGAGCTTTGTTATGACTTTTCCAGAGTGGTTGCTTTCTGAGAATTTAGTAATTATGATGTGTTTTATTGGCATATTGTATTCAGGATTAGAAAATAGATAAAATTTTCTTTCTTTTGTTTTCTTTTGAGATAGAGTCTCACTATGTCGCCCTTGGTAGAGTGCTGAGGCATCACAGCTCAAAGCAACCTCCAATTCTTGGGCTTAAGTGATTCTCTTGCCTCAGCTTCCCAGTAGCTGGGACTATAGGCACCTGCCACAATGCCTGGCTATTTTTTTGCTATTGTTGTCATTGTTGTTTAGCAGACCCTGGCCGGGTTCAAACCCACCACTCACAGTGCATGTGGCCAGCGCCCTAACCACTGAGCTACGGGCGCCAAGCCAAAAATAGATACATTTTCAATTTAGGACAGTTTTTCTCTTTTGATTCTAAAACTGAGATGGTCTCCGTCTTGGCCCCAGGGGCATATTTCTGATGGACTGTGAGCAGATTTGTTTACAGGTAATTGCTTGTCTCCAGCTGTGTTAGCATGGGAGGAAAATCTTGACCCTGAGTATGTATTAGAATCTTCTCGGGAGCTTTGACGAAAAATGCCGGGGCCCTGCTCCCATGCATTCACCTTGAATGGGTGGAAAGAGGCTGGCACTGGCATCTTCAAGGCTTCCTAGCTGATTCTAACATGCAGTCAAGGTTGAGAACCTTGATCCCCAGTGTACATCTGGGCATATATCCTTTGCTTCTCTGGGTTGCCTTCCCCTTACCACCTAATAATAACAGTACTTGTTATTTAGTACTTTTGTGCCAGATACTGTGCTAAATATATGGGCCTCTTTATTCCTCCTTACTGCTGTGTTTTGTCCTGGGATTGGTCCATGCTGCTGTTAATTATAAACTGATACTGGGCTGCATTCACTTAGGGAAGGTGAGATAAAAGATGAAGTCTCCTGCTGCGAGAGGTTCCCGGCCAAACAGGGGCCACAGACATGTAAATGACACTGTACTCACACAGACGCGCGGAGGTAAAGGGACACATGAGGAGGACTGATGGGTCCTGGGGGTTTGTGTTGTTGCCTGCCCGGCATCCAATCCTCCTTCAGTGGGTAACAAATGCTCTGTTTGCCTTTGGGGAATTCCCCTTTTTCTGTTCTCAGCCCATTTGGCTTTGGCGAGACCACGCAGGGCGCAGGGCTGGCCAATGAGAAATCTGGTCTGACTGGTGCAGGATGAACACAAGTGGTTGTCTGGTCCACTGACTATTGCTGGGATTTTCCAGAAAGGGGTGCCCTTTGTCCTCTGGGGCTGTCCAACTAGCAGGATAAAAGGCCAGAACTGCTAAGAGTGGCCAGATGTGTACAGACCACTGAAATGAAGCCAGTATAAAAGAAGAACCAAGAAATGGCGAGAGACAAGTCCTTGAGGACATAGTTTGAATGCCTGGATCCACCTGTGCTTGGAGTGCCAGAGACCCTGGGCATCTCCAAGAACTTAACTCTGTTATCCCACCTTTCACATGTACAAGGTGACAGCCACGGAAAGAATGGGCATAGTAGTGTTCTTTGCAATTAAAGAAAATAGGAAATACTTAAAAGACCATATCAATAAATCCACTGTCATGTCATACAATGGGCCTCACAACAATAATACCAAATAAACCGGGATCCCATATGTCAATGTGGGTGTGAGTGAAAAATGGGAAAGAAATACACAATATATGAAGTCTTACATGTAAAATTCAGAAATTTTACCATGCAAAATAATTACATTATAGTAAAAGTACCAAGAAATGGCTAGGAGACCGAATATCCAAATGAAGTGATTCTTAGGCCGAGTTGAGGCTACATGGGTATTCATTATATTATTCTTAAAACCCTTTTTTTCTCCTCTCAGTATTTTCTTATGAAAATAACGAACAGCAAAGTTGAATGAATTGCCCGGTGAACACTCATCTACTACTTAGATACAACAATCAACATTTTGCAATATTTGCTTATCACATAATATATCCTCTTCTCCATATTCTTGATACTTTCTTAGGCCAGAAATATTTCCTAATAAAACTTAAAAAAAAAAAGTTAAAAACACACAAAGAGAAAAGCTTGCATTTTTGACATTTGAAATAGTATGGATCAGAAAGCAAATGGTACCTACACCTATTACATGAAGTGCAGTATATAAACATGATTAATTGCTTTTCATAATGTTAGCTGGATAGCCATGTGACAGGCCTTAGAAGGCTAAGGCTGAAGAGAGGTTCTAATCTAACTCCTTTATGTTACAGACAGGGACACTGAGCTTTGGAGATAGTTGTTCATCCAAGTTCATTACCTGGTTAAGAAGACAGGGCCTAGTTCCTTCTCTTCTCCACTATGGTAGAACCCCTAAAAGGTGACCATCCAATGGACAAAGTAGTCAACATATTGAGGTGGTCAACATAAAGAACTAGGCCTACTATATTGATACATATATATGGTGCATGTCTGGTCTATGACAAGTCAACTGGAGGAGGTGGTCAGTTAAGGAGGTGGTCAGCTACGGAGGTTTTACTGTATTTATTTTGGCTCTATTCCAGGCCTGAGCAAAGATGCAAAATGCCTAGAAGTAAGCAAAGGATAGGGGCAGCCCAGTTGCTGCAAACCCATTCTTGGCAGGAAGGGGTGTGACACCTGTGCAAGCTGTTGCTGGTGACAAACGCCCAGAGCAACACCTGTTGGGTAATGCTCCTCTGAGGAAACCCTGGCCTGTGTTTAAATACCTGGTAATGCTCTTTTGAAACGGGTGTTACCAATTGGGTGTAGCTGCTGGGTGTTAGGTGTTACTGTCCTGTGGAATCATTTTTGGAAACTCAGAAACCTGGGTTCTTTTTCTTTTCCATTTATTTGGCATGATCCTGGTTTGCTTTCCTTGGGGAACTTCTCACATGGAATTACAGAGACAGCAGGAAAGGAAGAAAGGACCTGAGGTGGGGAAGCTGGTTCTAATTCTGGTCTGTTAGCCCGTGCTGCCCTGAATAATTCACTTCCTCTCTTTGGGCCTCTGTCTTCCTATCTGAAGAGTGAGGGGAGACAAAGTGATCTCTGCATTCTCTTCTGGCTCTAAATTTCCTGGGCTTAATTGTCTTAAGTGATTCTTTTGGAGCCTCCCGTGGGCAGCAGGAAGCCTGAGGGGAAAATGACAAGATGGTGGACAAATTTCTGGAGATCAGGATGATCTAGGATGGCTTCTGTCCTAGCCAAGGCTCTGTCCCCAACTTGCATCAAGGGTAGGCCCACTGAGTACACAGCAATTTGGTAGAGATACTTGGTCAGCCTGGGCTGATATCTCGGATGACCTCAGCTTAGGTCTGCTCACTTTCAGAAGATGCCTGGATGCAGCATTAAAACATCCCAAGCAGCTCAAGCTGCTAAACTTCCTGCTGAGGAGTATCCCCAAATCCTGGCTCTGGCTTTAGGAACCCAGAAAATGTAATTGAGATGAGAATTTAGTGCCATCTAGTGTCCGAGTCAGGGATCACAGGGATGATTTCTTCGTTTTTAGTTATTGTTTCAGAAATGAGGGGTATCACATTAAAAATGCCAGGAAAATCCACTATTTAGAAGACCTTCAACTATATTTTTTCTGTGCTATAAGCCCTTGAAATATGTATACTCTCCCCTTAATGACTTCCTTTTGAAAACTTAAGAGTTTTGTTAATATGAATCTTTTGTTAGTGGAAGTTAAGAGTAGTAATGACCTTTATCCTTCCTGTGGCCAGCACAGGTAGTGATGTTTAAATTAGGTGAGCTGAATGTTAGATGCTTAGTTGTTAACTTAAGTTATAGCTCCCCCATAATTGGTGATGGTATTTCACGTCATGCCTTAGGTTGAACACATTTACGTGTATCATCTCACTTAATCCTGATAATTATCCTAAGGAGTAAGAAATTTTGTCTCTGACCAGACACTGTAGCTAAGATAGAGAAGTTAATTTTTCTCTGGGATCACATAGTAAATGGTAGGAGCAGGATCCAGACTCAGATATGTCTGTCTCTAATGCCTGCTCTCTGTCCAATTAACCATACTCCATTAACTCGTAGTGATAAAATAGGCTTCTCATAATGCCCCAGGATACAACTCTATATACTTGTACTGTACATGTAATACTGGTGGCTAAGAAATTGGATTCTGGAGCTAGACTGAGTTCAAATTCCAGCCAAACCACTTTCTATCTGCCTGACATTGGGAAAAGTAAAGTGATCTATGCTTCAGTTTCCCCCACTTATAAATTAGTGCAATGGTAATGATAGCACCTACTTCAGAAGGTTGTTTCATGGCTTAAAATAGTTACTACGTCTAAGGTGTTCAGAACAGTGCCCATGAGACAGTAAAAAACTCAATAAATAGTACTTAGAAATTGACTAGAGGCAGGGGGTTTGAAATGGGAGGCTTGTGAGATGAGTCCCTGGTTGTTGGCCAGCAAAATGTGCATTTAGAATCCTGAGTCTGAGTGCCTAAACTCGCACAGTTCCCACCCTTACTGGCGTCTGCGTCTCCATCCATTTAGATCTCCCGTCTGGCTCCTGGTGGCTTTTGATGTTTTGATCCTTGAAGTGTATGAGATGAATGCATGGAAATTGTCACCCTGAGAAATGGAAACATGGGCTCTTTGTCGATCTCTTTTAAGGCGACTTCATGGTTTTGTACATCAAAGAGGATCTTTGGGGTTTTCTAGCCATGTAATAATGTTTTTCCTCCCAAGAACAGAGGCTCTTCCAAGAACTAAGGCCCACGGCAGCCTCTCTTGTCGGTCCAGCGCCAGCTCCATGTTCTTCTCCAGATCTCTACCTGCCTCCCATCCTTCACAGGTGGAACTCGGGCTCGCTGAGGTGAGGAGGAGCGCAGGAGAAAGGGAGTGAGTTCTGCAGAGAAACTCCTCGTCGGAGACAGTGGCGGCCAAGCGGGTGTTAGGGGCTAAGAGCCGCGCCGGAGTCGGACGCCACCTAGAGGTCATTTCCACCTACCGCCAGAGGAGGGCACTGTAGCGCAGGGGTCCCGGGGCGAGTAGGTGCCCGAAGTGCAGGTTCGAGTCTAACTGCTTGGAAGTAGCTGAGACTCGCGAATTAAAAAGCTTGACCCAGTTCTTTTTTTCCTGATGTCCTTTCTGGCTCTGACATTTGTGATCCTGTCAGGAGAGAACTGGAATGAGTCAGCCGAGAATTCCAAGTGGGTTTATATGAGGAGAAAACCAGACACAAGGGCTGGGGACAGAGAGGGCACAGCTGGGCACTTTCTTTTGTGGGGGCTCAAATCTCTCTATGTGAACCCAGCAGGAGGAAAAAAGGCCTTCAAGCGGCTCTCCTCAGGTTCCAGGCCCCAGTTGGGTCTCCAAACAGCTCTCCTAGGGTCACAAGCTCAGGTTGGGCAGAATGTCAAACTGCCCCAAGGCTTTTGGAATTCTGAGTTAAGCTGCAGCCTGCTGCTGTCCTTGTTGGGGTGAGTGCTTAATCCCAAAGAAACAATTAAAGTTACAAGCACCACACACTGGTAGTTTGCCCAGCTCTGCATTTTGTAACAGCAGGGCCTGTTTTTTTCCTTGATGGAAATGCCTTCCAGACATGGCTGGACGCAGAGTCTGTGGTGGCCTTGGGCGCTCCTTGGCAGAGATAAAAAGTGAAGTCAGCAGGCAAAACCCTTCCTGGCTCAGCCCAGGCAGCCACTGAACACGCCTTGTTATGTTTTAGAAACCACATCTGAAGACCCCCCCAGCCCCTTGCCAGCAGGGTCTCTTTTCACTGGAGTCATTTCAGTGGGTGCCCTAGAAGTCAAGGGCAGTATCTAAGGGAACACCGAGGGTTTAGCTTGTCCCTGAAAGGTGAATGGGTGTTTTGATGGTATGTGCATCTCCATCGGCCTCTGACCCTACCAGACTCACCCCAACACCACAGAGCCAGAACCTGAGGTATAAACTCTGGGTAGGTAAGACTCATCCCATTTTCCAGCTATTCCTGAGTTTGTGGGCTCTGGCCCCCTTTCCTACTGTCCTGTTACTACCCTGGGATTTATCCTTGGAGCTGGCAGGGGCGAGATAACCTATTGGCTAGAAACACAGGCTCGGGAGCTACACCACCTGGGTATGTGACTTAGAGCAAATTACTTAAACTTCTTAATGTGTCTCAGTTCCTCACCTGTAGAAAGGGGGCTGATTATAACAGTATCTATCTCAGAGAGAATTTGTGAGGATTAAGTCTGTAAAGTGCTTAGAACATTAATGTTAGGCACCTGATAAAGGTTTATTGACTGTATAGATACGTATGCTTGTCTCTATTACAAGATTAGTGTATGCCAAGAAAAAAATCTCACAAGAAAATGCATTTAAAAATCACGATCTCTACTTCAGTTTCTGGCCAAGTTAGAGTAACAGGGACTGGATTTATCCAACTATCTGAAACAGCTAAATAGGAAGCACATAACAGGTGCTCAGTAAATGCTTTCTGTTATCACCACTTTTATGCTTTCACTCATTTATTCACAGAAGTCATGGAGCAAGTTATATTAATAGTCCCATTTATAGCCAAGGAAGTAAGAATCACGAGTCTTGTGTGACTTGACCCAGGGCCCTTAGCTAGTAAGGGGCAGTCAAAATCCCAATGTTCCAGATCCTCTGCTCTGAACCACTGTTCTGTCATGCCCAATGAATCAGTATTTCATCTTTCCCGGAACACTTATTTGGACATGGTTTGCCTTCCTTGCCGCAATGCCTCTGCAAATGGTATTTGCTGAATGAATGACCTCCAACTACCCAGAGCAAGACATTCTCTAGTCTTCCCCTTCTCACCTGTATCTTCAGTCTTTTCTCCTCTGGTTTCATCTAGTCCAGTTTTAAACATGTTCATTTCTCTGCTGTTCAGAAAAAATAAAGAAGTGAAAAGAAATGTCCAGGGCCCATCCCACCGTTTGCCTTCAAGCACAAAGTTCTTGGAGTCATCTGCACTTGTCTTGTTTCTTCACTCTTTACTCCCCTCTGTTGTGAACTCTCCTCTTTGTTGTCAAGATGGTTCCTGCTGAGGCCCCAGTGATTTTCAAGATCCCAGATCCTCCTGTCACATCACACTCCTGGCTTCCTCACTTCCTTGGCCGTGCCCTCTTGGGATCTGTGCAGGTTTCTCTTCAACCATACCTAAGTGTATGGTCATGAACAGTCCTCTCTCCTTGCTCTATACTCTTGTCCTGGGTGATGCCATCTGTGCCTGGGTTCAGCAGGCCACTTACATAGGCTAAGGTTTTGTCTCCAGCCCAGATCTTTCTTCTGAGTTCCAGTTCAACTCTGTTAAATGCCAACTTGACCTTCCTGCCTGGATGTTTAAAGACCCTTTGCAGACTGTCAGTCACTAGGACACTCTTTCTGTGTGGAGGAAGAGGCACATACATTCTTTCTTCTGATTCTCAGCTGATTATACACTCTCAGACTAGAGCTCAGAATCTACATGGTACAAAGATGATCAGAGGATATTTACACTGAAACCAAAGAAATTGAGCATCCAAGGTCATGAGGTGAATGTCTAGGGGTAGCAATGCCACTAGCAGCGTCCACAACAGCCTTTTCCCCTGAATGCTGCCTCCCTCTTGCCTCAATATTTTCAGTACCTGAGTCTCTGGCCTTTCTCATGAACCAGTGCGCTACTGGATATCCTTCCAAGGCAGAGTTGTTTTGCATTGATTGTAACCGAGACCTGTGAATGGTATAAGCTTATTAAAGTCATTGTGCTCCAAATGAGCTCATTATTGAAACCTTCTCCTCTGCCATTGAAAGCTGGTGGAATACCTGGCTTTTCCATCTATCTAGTTTCTCATGTTAGAAGCATGGGTCCTTATATCTCTTTTTCCTCACTGTTCACATTTGGTTACCAAATCCTATCGATATATCGTATCTTTATGAATATTTCCTGAGAGCTTTTCCCTGCTCTCTACTATAATGACTCTAGTTCAATCCACCATTCTCTCTTAGACTCTTATAATTGTCTCCTAACTAGTGGCCTTGCTTCCTCAAGTCCATTCTTCCCACAGAAGCAAGAGTGATGTTTTGACAAGACAAATCTAAAATGTGCCACATAATGATGTTTCAGACAATGATGGACCTCATATGTGATGGTGGTCCCATAGGATTATAACACTATATCTTTACTGCGTGTGTTCTATGTCTATATGTGTTCCCATACGCAAATACTTTCTGTAGTGTTACAGTTGTACACTATACAGTTGTATAGTAACACACTGCACGGTTTTGTAGCCTAGGAACAATAGGCCATACCATATGGTCTAGGTGTATAGCAGGCTATACCATCTAGATGTGTGCAAGTACAGCCTATATCACAGGATATATACATGTATGTATATATTACAGAGACCAATGTATGTAATGAAGATTCCTGAAGGAAAGAAGTGAAAAACTCATTATCTTGGCTTGTGCTTCTGGCCAAGGTGGAGTAATAGTACTGGATTTATCTATCCAATAGAAACAACTAAAAAAACACCATCAAATGTATGAAACAAAGATTTTCAGGACATTGGTCATTGGACAATGAAGGACAATAATTCCTGAGAGAAGAGGAACAAATGAAGTGAGTGCTATAGCTGCCTTGGCTCACTGCCTGGAGAGAAATATATTGCCTGATTAAAGACAGTTGGATTTCTGCCGCACACCCTGAACACACCCAATCTTGTCTGAAGATAATTGGGCTGCAGTGCATGGAGGGGGAACCCAGGTGGATCCTGGCAGTCTTCCCACATTGAGGAGGCAGAGCCAGGAGCTCTGGTGAGGCCAAAATGGGCTCTAGGCTACAGGACAGAGAACTAGACAGAAGAGAAAACTTTGAGATCTGTAGCAGTGTACTTCAAGTCTTCAACTGAGTACTCATCAGCACATGTGTTTTAGGAAAGAACTACTCAAAAGGATGAGAGGTCACAATTCTCAGAGCTCACGTAGGCCAGGGGTCCTGTTCTCTCTAGTCAAAATAAAAACCTCATACTTGATAGTACATTAGGTAGAGGACTCAGAAGAGTTTTTTTCTCAGTAGTGGGGAAAATTAGCACCACATTAAACTTCTCTGGTCCTGCCTAATAAGGTTTAAAAGCAAGACTTGATGAGATCATAATACTGTTTCCACTCTGTTTTAGAACAAAGTTTAAGAATACTTATATGAATAAAAAAATGGCACTCAAAAAAGGTAAAATTCACAATGTCTTGCATTTATTAAAACATTATGAGGGTGGGGCTTGGTGGCTCACACCTCTAATACTAACACTTTGGAAGGCCAAGGTGGGAAGACTTCTTGGCTCAAGTTTGAGACCAAGCCAAGCAATATAACAAGACCCCATCTCTAAGCTTGTTCTAAAAATAGAAAATTAGGTGTTGCGACTGGTGCCTGTTATCCCAGTTACTTGGGAGGATGAGGTGGTAGGATTGCTTGAGCCTAGGAGTTTGAAGTTGCAGTGAGCTATGCTACTGTACTCTAGCCCAGGCAATAGAGCAAGATCCTATTTCAAAAAGAACAAAAAATTATGAGGTCTACAAAAAAATCAGGAAAATTCAATTCGCAATGAAGAAAACATTTAATCAACTGGAACTGATCTAAAACTTACACAGATGTTAAAAGCTATAGACAATGATATTAAAATAATTATTATAAATGTATTTCATGAGTTCTAGAAGCTAGAAGAAGTATTGAACATGTTAAGTAGAGATATAGAAGTTATGTAAAAATGACCCATACAGAATTTCTAGAGCTAAAACAGCCATGTCCAAGATGGTACTAATGGCAGATTAAACAATTGACAAGAAAAGATTAATAAACTTTAAGACAAACACTGGAAACTGCCCCAAATGAAACATTAAAATAAAACCTGAGAAAACACCCCCAGCATTAGGGGGTGAGCTGTATTAAAACTACAAGTAGTCTAATGTATATGTAATTATAGTATTTAAAGGAAGGGGAGACAGAAAAATATTTGAAGAAACAATGGTGGACAACGTTCAAATTTGATGGAAAAGTATAAATCGATCAGATCAAGATACTGGACAAGCTCCAAGACACACGAAGAAAACCACACTAAGTTACATCACAATCAAATTTTTTAAGGTAAGTGACAAAAAGAGAATCTTTAAGAACGACCAGAGGGAGACAAACACATTTTGTACCAACAATAAGGAAGACTGCAGATTTCATGTTGGAAACAATGCAAGCTAGAAGAAAGTTGGGCAGTATATCTGAAATAGTGAAAGAAAAACTGTCAACTCAGCACAAATACCTTTCAACAATGAAGGCAAAGTAAAATTGGAAGAACTTATCAGCACCCACATAAGAAATCTTAAAGGAAGTCCTCGGGCAGAAGAAAGAATGATGCTAGCTGGGAATTTGAATCTATGCAAAGGAATGAAGAGCCTCATTCATTCTTGTTAATTATATGAATAAAAATTCATATTACTTAAATCTCTGTACTATCTAATTGACTATTTAAATGTAAAGAAGTTAATAATGTATTGTGGAGTTTTAACAAATGTAGAAATAAAATATATGACCACAATAGCGCAAAAGGCAGGAAGAACAAAATAGAAGGACATGGTTGTATAGTTCTTACATGTGAATCAGTATAATATGCTTGAAGGTAGCCTGTGAGTTAAAGATGTACAAACCCTAGCATACGCACTAAAATCACAAGGCAAAGAGTTACATTATACTTGTCGTATATATATGATAGCTAATAAGCCAGCATAGGAGATGAAATGTAAAGTGGTGGATAGGAGAGATTCCAAGCTATAGTAGAAAACTTCTGGGAGAGGCGGATATGATTGTAATGTTATTGTTGAGAGGTTTCATGGGAACATACATGTGTTAAAACTTCCTGAGTTATATGCCAATTATACTTCAATAAAGCTGTGAAAAAGGCTATCTCTTGATTGTAGGATTATGGATCATTTTCATTTTCTTCATTATCCTTTTCTGTATTTTCCAGAATAAAAATGAGAGGCCAGGCATGATGGCTCACCTCATTAGCCTTCTAGTACTCTGGAAGGCTAAAGCAGATGGATTGTTTGAGCCCAGGAGTTCAAGACCAGACTGAGCACCCTGTTTCTATCAAAGTCAGAAAAACTAGCTGGGCATTGTGGCAGGTGTCTGTAGTCCCAGCTACTTGGGAGGCTGAGACAAGAGGATCACTTGAGCCCAGGAGTTTGAGGTTGCTGTGAGATATGATGCCATGATACTCTATCCAGGGGGATAGAGTGAGACTCTGTCTCATAAAAAAAAAAAAGAAAGAAAGAAAGAAAGATAAAGCCAACCAATCTGTTTTTGTAAAGACTCTGTACCTAGCCCTTCCTTTTGTCATTCTCTTCCTCTCTTTATAGAAAATCATAACATTCTCCTGCTTTCCATACTTTTTCCTTTTGTCTGTCTGTAATCTGCCCACTCAAAGATCATCACTAACTTCATTACTCTGAAAAGTTCCTTTCCTGCATAACTCCCCCTAGGTAAGCATCATCTGCAGGGGTGTCCAACCCTTTTTCTTCTCTGCTGCAAACTAGAAGAATAAGCATTTTCTTGGGCCGCATATTCAATACACAAACACCCACAAAAGCTGGTGAGCAAAAAAAAAAGGAAAAAAAAATGTGTGATAATATCTGACACCACAGATTAGCAAAATGGTCCTCAAGTAATCTGCATGCGGCTGATGTGCCACAAGTTGGACGCTCCTGAGTTTTGAATCCTTAGCCTGGTAGACGACACTCTCAGGTAGCTGAACGGCTTCCTAGATGGTCTGGTTCTCCCCCTCCAGTGGCGTGTTTTGGTTGTTCGAGGTTTGCCTGAGACTTGGGTTTCTTCAGTCTTCCTGGACGCCTTTTCCCTGAGCCCCCATCCATGTCAGGGGGCTGCAGAAGCAAAGAAAAAGAAGGAGGTTGGGGAGCAGCTCTTCACCATCCCCAAGGCGGCAGCCTGTCCACAGAGCCTGGGGCCGACCGTGGAGGGGGACCCAGGAAGAGGGAGGAACTGGTGCCCCAGACGTCCCAGAAAAGAGAAGACCTTGAACTGAATGAAATGAGCTGCACAGGACTCTAATCTCTCGGGATATGTCGGAGTGAAAGGTGTGTGTGTGTATGTGACAGAGAGAGAATCGTTCAGCCATAAATTCTGAAAAATCATACCTGTAATCACAACATTAATGGTTTCCCTCCCATTGTGCCTCCATTTGTTCTTCACCGCCCTTCCTCTTTTCCTGCATTCCTCTTTTTCCTTCTCCACCTGCTCCCACCACCCCACCCTCCTCCCCACACACAACTCTGCCTTTCTTTATTGTCACTACATCTTGGTCTGTGCTTTAACAGCACGTGGTCTTAAAAAGTGCCCAGCTGACTGCAAAGCCCCTTGGGAGGCCGTTCACGACAGGTGTGTCCTGTGAAGAGTTTGCCCCAGCCCCTGGCCTTCCTGCCCTACCCACCAGCGTGGTCCACTTCCCCACCCAGCTTTGCAAAGCTCTGGACAGGGCTGCCTTCGGCAGGTGTGCCCCTGGCGACCGGATCTGCCTGGCTGCCAAAAACAACGTTCCTGGTGCCAGAGCTTTCTGCATGGTTGAATGTTTATGGGACTTCTCAGAAAAATGTGGAGCCTAGCAGTTTGCAATTAGGGGGAGGGATTCTGAAAAATGACTTTTTTTGCACTTTCTCCAAGGAACCTTCTCAAAAGTGAAGGCAAATTGCATTGTTTATGGGGGGAAAAAAGAAAAACACAAGAAACCAGCAATAACGCAGAGTAATTACAGAGGATGGAGTGAAATGCTGTCAGCGATCACTGGAAGGAGGCTAATTTTTTTTCCCTTAGTATTCTTCATGGTGGATGCAAAATAGCCATGGCTATGCGAAATTCCTGCGGATGGTCCTATCTTTTTGCCAGGGTGGATTTGGTTGGGACAAAATCTTTTGGTTCTGAGTAAGGGTGGAAACATAAGAGTTTGTTGGAAAGATCTTAAATTCCTTGACTTTCTCCAGAGTCTGGGTCTGCGATTGTGAAGCTCTTGGTTTAGTTTCTGTGACATCTGGCTGTGGTCTAATGAAGGTTCAGGGACCTCTGACCTCTGGGTAATTAAGTCCTGTGTTTACACTTTTCCCTTCTGCTAGGGCTTAGGCGACCTGCTCACCTGCCAAATCATTCACCTTAAATGTTAGCGGTGGCCATGGGGGGAGGGAGTGAGAGCAAGCAGGCCAAGCGTGACTTTTAAAGAACTTTAGTAATAGAGTGGCCTTGTAGCGGCTTCCTGTGGCTGCTGCAGCTGATCACCACAAACCCAGGGCTTTACTACAGCACAAATTCATTCCCTTGCAGTTCTGGAAGTCAGAGTTCAAAATTGATTGCACTGGGCTAAAAATCAAGGCATTATTGGCAGGCCTGCACTCCCTCTGAAAGCTCTCAGGAGACTCTGTTTCCTTGTCTCTTCCAGCTCCTAGAGGCCACCCACAGTCTTTGTTCCCTTCAAAGCTGGCATTGCAGCATCCTGAAATCTACATGTCTCCTCTGACACTTTGCTTTCATCTTTATATCCCCTTCTGTGACTCTTTGAAGGATCCTTCTGAGTATCCTTGGATCTTTGGACCTGCCTGCATCATGCAAAACAATCTCCCCATCTCAAGATCTATAACTGACTCACACTTGTAAAGTCCCTTTTGCCATGAAAGGTAACATATTCACAGGCTTCAGGGATTAGGATGTCACGGGAGGGCATTATTCTGTCTCTCACAGGCCTCTTAAGGACAGCAGGGACTTGCTTTAGATTGCAAATACAGTCAGTGGCTGGTTTAGGACTCTTTGGCTTTCCCCTGTAGTAGGATCTGAGGGTAAACTTTCTTTTTTTTTAAATTAAATCATAGCTGGGTACATTAGTGCAATCATGGGGTACAATGTGCTGGCTTCATATACACTCTGAAATATTTTCATCCAACTGTTCGACATAACCTACATGGGATTTTCTTCGTTATTGTATGAAGACATTTGTATTCTGCACTTAGTAAGTTTCACCTGTGCCCTTCTAAGATGCACCACTGAGGGTAAACTTTCAAGGAGTTCTTCGCAATGCAAATCATACCTTTTTTTTTTTTTTTAAGAGAGGAAGCAATGAGATGAGATTCCAAGCCCAGAGGGTATTGGAAGGATTGATTAAAAAATTGTAGAAACTATGTATTTAGCTTTGCTCTGTGCAAAGATTATGGTAAGTGAATCAAGGCCTCACTTCACAAAATTATTCCCAGAACACTATGCAGTTGGAGCAATTATTGGCTCCCTTTTACAACTCAGAAGACCAAGGCTAAGGGGAATTAAATAATCCACCCCAGAAAGCAGTGAAAACAGTATGCAAAATCAGTCTTACTTCAAAACCCATGTTCCTAGTGAGCATAGTACAAGGGGAAGACTTATAACGCACTCTTCTGGCAGGAGAAATTTTGCCATTCCTCCTAATTTACCTGCAAAGCCAAATTAGCTCAATAATACACAGAGGACAGAACAAAAATTCACAGAGAAATTCTAGGGACAGAGAAGGTGAATAACTTATGGATGTCACACAGCCAGGCAAGGGCAAGGCCAAGAATAGATAGATGCCTGAAGCAAATCAATTGTTGAGACCTTTGAGTCAAGGGTCCCAGTCATACAGGTGGGCCGTGGAAAGGATTCAGGGAGAAGTGGCCCCTCTGTTTCTCGCATGGCTGATAACTGCTTGTCTTTGAGACCAGTCCTCTCCTCAGGAGGTCTTCCTTGGCCTCCTAATCATTCCCGACTTGTAATTACTCTCTGTCATGTAACTGCTACATTTTGTTTCCCCTCATTCATTTCTATTTGATTTTCTTATCCATTTGCGTTCCTGTTACTAGGCTCTACTCCCCACCTCCCCTTAGCTTCTCTGAGGATAGCAGGGCCAGGTCCGACTATTCACAGCTGTGTCTTCAAGTACCCCGTGCATGATATGCCTTAAACAACGATGAATGTGTAAAAGTAGACTACGTGGGCAGAGATGGAGGGAAGACATTCTAGGACTCTAAGCAGAGGGAACAGCATGTGCAAAGGCAGAGTTTCGAGAGAATGATGGGCAGTGAGGGGTGGTGGTCAGCCATCTGATGTGGCCCCCATGCATGTGTAGAGATGCAGAGTGGAGGAGACGAGCTATCGAGACGGGCAGGGCTGGCTCACCCAGGGCCTTCTACGCCAACCCCAAGAACTTGGGGCCCATTCTGATAGCAGGGAAGCCACTGAGCAGGGCTGTGTCATTGCCAGATTCTCATGTTTTATGGGTCATTTTGGTTGAGTGTGAGGAATGAATTAGATCAGGATAAGGCTGAAGGGAGGGGTGGCAGGCAGTGGAATGTTGCACAGTCTAGATGGGAGTAAGAACTTCGACAATTTGTTTAGCCTGGGGATGTCGCCAGCAATTCTGGGGTGGGCCGTGTAATTCATAGAGTATGTCTTTGTTGCCCAGGCACACTGGCCTCCTTGCTACCTACAAGGGCACTGTCAGTGCCCCGCCCGCTTCCTGCCTACGCCACCTTCTGGCAGAGACAGACACCCTCAGCTCTGCCTGCTGCCTGGTTCTTGGCTATCCAAAGGCAGGTCTGAATCGTCCTGGTGTTAACACCTGGATGGCAGCCTGAGTTGGAGGATAAATGACTCTGTGCATCCTTGGGTGCTGGAGGGGCGTGCAACTTTGAAACGTTGCTCATAGTGGTCATTAAAGAACCCTCTCCATAGTAACTTCCTCCCCTTCCCTGTCAGACTTCCTCAATCCCTTCTCAATGTTTCTGGCTCAACTGCCAAATAAACCACTTACATTCAAATCCTTGTCTCAGGCTCTGCTTTGGGGTGTTTCAAATTAATACACTGTCTCAGCCCTTTGGGGCTGCTAGAACAAAATAACCACAGACCAGGTATTATTATTATTGTTGTTGTTATTGTTATTGTTATTCAAGACTATTATTTCTTATAGTCTCAAAGGCTGGGAAATTGAAGACTAAGGTGCCAGCAGATTCTGCATCTGGTGAGGACCTGTTTCCTGGGTCACTGATGATGCCTTCTCACTGTGTCCTCACATGGTGGCAGAAGTGAAAGAGCTCACTCAGGCTTATGTTATAAGGGCACTATGCCCGCTCGTGAGGGTTCTGCCTTCATGACTTACTCATCTCCCAAATATCATCACTTTGGGGGTTAGGATTTTAACATATGAATTTTGATAGGGACACAAACATTCAAGGGATACTGTTCCTTGAACACATCACACACAATCCTGTTTTAGGGCCTTTGCATACACTGTCTCTGGGTGGCTCTTCCTCTAAGTTTTCAGAATTTCCACTTTTATCTTCTTAGATCTTTCCTAAAATGTCACCTAGGTTACCAGTCAGGTTGGGTTAGGCTATGCAGAAATAACAAACAAACGCGTAATCTCAATGGCTTAAGTAACAAAGATTTATTGGTCCTCATGTTACATGCCCACTGGGTTGGCAGGGGTGCTCTGCTCCACAGAGTCACTCAGGACCAAGGCTTCATGGAATTCCACAATCACCACAGCATGACAGGGACTGCAGAGAGGTGAGAACAAGTTACTGGTTACTCCTGATAGGCAGCAGAGAAGTGTGGTCCTATCTGAAGCCCAGGAGGCAGAGAGCTAGAAATATTTGGTCAACAGCATTAGGGATAATTCCCACATCTCAGGAAAGTTGGCTCTGACACCCTATTTAAAAATGGATCCTTGGGTGGCACCTGTGGTTCAGTGAGTAAGGCGCCGGCCCCATATACCGAGGGTGATGGGTTTGAACCCGGCTCCTGACAAACTGCAACAAAAAAATAGCTGGGCCTTGTGGCGGGCACCTGTAGTCCCAGCTACTCGGGAGGCTGAGGCAAGAGAATCACCTAAGCCCAAGAACTGGAGGTTGCTGTGAGCTGTGACGTCACAGTACTCTATAGAGGGTGATGAAATGAGACTCTGTCTCTAAAATAAATAAACAAATGAATAAATAAACAAAATAAAAATGGATCCTCATAGGGGCTGGTCATGTTCTGTTCCTTGATCTGGGTGCTGGTTACATGGGTACGTTCACTTCGAGAAAATTTGTTGAACTTAACACTCACAATTTGTTCATTTTTCCTTACGTGTATGATGCTTCAATGACAAGTTCAAAAATTGTACTCCTGTACTTGCTATGCCGTTCATACTTTTCTTCCACAGCACTTAATATCATCGAACCTACTCCATATCGTATTACTTTATTTTGTCTTTCTCATTGGAATGTAAGCTCCATAAAGAGAAGGCATTTTTAAGTTTTCTTTTCCATCCAGTCTTTCACTACTGTTTGACCAGTGTCTGGATGTGGTAGGCACCCAATAAATACATATGCAATAAGTGAATGCTTGGAACCAGATGTGATACTGAAAACACTTCATAACTAGAAGATGCAGACTTGATGCAATGGGGAGGAACACTCATTGTAAACAACTGGTCCAGCCTTACTGGGCAAATTGGCTGACTATTAGCCCTGGCTTAGATTCTAAATGCAGTAGATGAAAATTTACTGTTGCAGTGTATTTAAGCACGTTCTGGGAACAGGCATTGCCAAAGTTAATTTCTCTGTTAGCAGAGCTGTAATCTTCAGGAGGAAGGGGAACTCACACCTATTGAGCATTTAATCTTGTGCCAGGTCCCAGGTTGGCCTTTTTATAGCTATTATTTAATTTAACTTCACGACCTATGTTGTTTTATTTCAAAATAAACCCAAATTGCCTACCCTAATATTCTTTTTCCTCTGGGCTGCTCCATGTAGCCACTTTAGCCATGCACCTGGTAGGTAAAAAGGCCCTCCTGAGACCTCAGCAGTTGATTCAAACCAGGTAAGGAAAAGTGGGCTTCCATATGGATCGGCTGGGACCAGACCTCCAGCCAAATTGTGGACGGCTGCACCAGCAGAGAAAATCAGGCCTCTTTTTCTCTCTGTATCCACATCTTGTCTTTTCCTATCACATTCAGCACCTAAGCAGCTTTACACTGAAGCTGCCTGCTTGGCCCAGGAGTTCATAAATAATGGCATAGAAGCAGTTATTCTTTCAACTCATTATTATTGTTTTATTGAAGTGGTGGCTCAAGAATGCTAAGTCTGCTTTTTATGATTCTGGCTTGCTTCAAGACCAGGTCTCCGGGTCTGGCTTGGAAAATAACTTTAGAGTGAACTTCACAGACTACACACTCAGTCCCCTCTTGATTCACTTGCTGAAATCTCCCCAGTATGTTAGGGAACCAGTCCAAGGACTCTGTAAGATTTAGATTCTGTTAACCTTTTAAAAAATGGTTGTTGGTTGTGATGGTCCCAGAAAAGGAGAGTCTTCAGAATCAAGAAGTTGTAATGACTCTTACCTGGGGAGGATAGTTTCATTTCTGTATTCCTGTCCCACCATCACAGGGCATTAAAGCTGAAAATGAATGGATGAATGAATACATTCTTATTGAGCATTTTACCAGGTATCATGCATTGGATCAGGGGCTGGAACTGTATCAATGAACAAATATAGTAGATAGGAGTAATAGTCTGAAAAAATAGGAGGTCTGCAAAATAAGGATAATAGAAGTACCTATCTTATAGGGTTGTTGTCTTCAGAATAGTATTTGGTAAGTGTTTAGTAAGTGGTAGCTAGCTATTATTATTAATAATATGATTATTAATGTAGCCAGGGAGGTGAATGGGCCAAAATTCATAACATGGATCATATCTATAACACATGAAGCATTATGAAAACACAGAGAACAATAAAGCCTTCTGCTGGAATGAGAAAAGGTTTCATAGAAAAGGGGTTTTCAGGGATGGGAGTGGGAGTGGGCAGGAGAAACTGGGGAAGGGCAGTCAGCAAAAGAGAACAATATGAGCAAAGACATAGATGATTGAGAACTTGAGATGTGTTAAAAAGACCAAGAAATCTTGAGAAGAAGGGACAGGAGGTGGGAAAAGACCAATCTAGTGGAAATAATACGTGTTCTGGAGCCAGATAGATCTGAGTTCAAATCCTGGCTCAGCTATTTCTCACCTTGATGCCTTCTGTTAAGTCACTGAACCTCTTTCAGTACCTGTAAAAGGGTAATTAATAATTATGTCTTTGTCATACATACCCATGTTTCCACTGAAAGGAAAATGGTGTCACTGAACAGTCACAAAATAATATCTCTGTATTATTTTCTTTTATGGAAATACAGACCAATTCAGAGTTATTCCCAACTATTTCTGAATGGCTCTGAGAAAAATCAAGCCTGCATTTAGAGTCCTACAGCTTCCTTGAGACGTTTGCCACGTTCTTCTCTCTGGCTCTGTTTCATTGTTTGAGCTGCTGTTTCAAAGTCTCTCAAAGTCTCATAGTTATTTCAGTAAAACAACTCCTTTGACTATGTTCAGGGCAAAGTTTCTGGGGCTCAGGCATGAGTCAGAGACAGTTTGGGAATAGAGTCCCATGCTTAGAATCATCCCGCCCTCCAATAATACTGGCACATTGCCTTGGGCCCACTATCTCTCTCTTTTGGGCTTTTGCTCTCTCTTCCAGTGTTGTTAAGCTTAAGTGTGTGTGTGTGTGTGTGTGTCCACATGTGTGTGCCTGTGTATATATGTACATGCATGATGAACCTGGCTGACAGTTTGGAAAATCTCTTCTCATTATCAAAGTCATAGATACAGCCAATAGTATTGAGGTTTTCTGTCTACATCCTAAATTAAAAAGAAATGCCATATTTTGGTGATAGTTTAGTGAAAATGAAGATGTAATTTTTTCTCTTGAAATGTATGGACTTCCTGCATTCTATCCGTCAGCACTTTGGAATATGTGGACTCTGAACGTCCCAGATATATCTTATATTAGATAATAGACTGCCCCAGAGCTTAGTGGCTTAAAACAACATCTTTATTCTTCTCAGGAATTCAGGCAGGGCTCTGCTATATGGTTTTGTTGCTCCACATGGTATTGACTAGAATTGCTCAGTGCTATTCTTTTGAGAGATACTCTAATCTGGACCTTCCAAGAGACCAAAGAAGAAGCGCAAATTCTCTTAAAAGCCTAGACCTAAAATTGTCATAGTGTTAATTTTGCCATTCTCTCTTTGCCACAACAAAGACCAGTTCAGGTCAGGGGAAATGAAATATATCCCACCCCTCAATGAGTAGCATGTCACAGAATTTGTGGTTATCTTTAATCTCTAAAGCTAGGTTAGGAACCCTTGCTCCCTGAAGGTGGCTTATTTCCTAAGTCTCTAGTCCCTCATGCAAATACATACACCATCATTTCCATAATATTCTTGTGGTAATACAATTCAGCCCTACTCAACATGAAAAGGGTCTACGCCAGTGGTTCTCAACCTTCCTAATGCCGTGACCCTTTAATATAGTTCCTCATGTTGTGGTGACCCCCAAACATAAAATTATTTTTGTTGTTACTTCATAACAGTAATTTTGCTACTATTATGAATTGTAATGTGAATATCTGATAGGCAGGATGTATTTTCATTGGTCGTGACCCACAGGTTGAGAACTGCTGGTCTACATAAAGGTGTGATTACCAGAAGGCAAGGATCCCTGGGGACTATCTTGGAGACTGGTCATAACACTATACCCTTTATCACATAGAAGGTACTCAAGAAGATGTTTTATATCTTTGGAATGATATTGATGGAAGTAATAGATTTTTGAGTTGGATCTGGATGTCCTGGAAGTATATTAATAAATAGAAAAGGTAGGAGGTGTAAGTGATCATTTCTCTGTGCTCCCTCATCCCTAATAATTGTCACTATTAACTGATATCATCATCATTATCATCATTACCATCATCTTCATCACTACCATCATCATCATCATCATCTAACACCTGTAATTCCAGCAACTCAGGAAGCTGAGGTGGGAGGATTACTTGAGGCCAGGAGTTTAAGACAAGCCTGGGCAACTTATCAAGATCCTATGTTTGAAAAAAAAATTAGCCAGATATGGCATGTGCCTGTAGTCTCAGCTACTCAGGAGACTGAGGTGGGAGGATCACGTAAGCCCAGGAGGTCAAGGCTGCAGTTAGCTCTAACTGTTCTCCAGCCTGGGTGTCTTATGGATGTAGGGCCGTCTGGACTAGTAGAATGTCCCCAGACATCCAGTAGAATGTAAACTCATAAGAGCTTACAATCTGTGATTTTAAAGATAGGGACAGAAATATAGAGAGTTCACATATTTATAATATTAAATATATCCTGTACAATGCAAAGCAGTGGCTATTTTTGTGGAATGAGATGAATAAATCATGAATTATAGCAAAAAGTTACTCATTTGCCCTCTGGAAAATATGTCTCTATTGAGGCCTAAAAATGTGGGAACTTGGTATCTTACGCAAGGGATATGAAGGAAGAATCCTATAAAGGAAGAGGGCTGGCCCTAAATGCCCTTGCTGTATGTTCCCTCTGCACTCTGAGTTTGTAATTTCTTATGTAATAGGATGTTAAATTTGACTTTTGGTGTTTTGGCAAAGTACCCAAAGGTTGAGACCATCTGTGCAGTAAATGCGAAGAGATTGTGAAATCAGTTTTTATTTGAAAAGTTCTTAGCTTGTCACCCACAGGGAAGGCATCTATGTGGGAGGCCAGAGGACGGAGTGAGAGAGATTGGAGAGTGAGGCGTTCTGCTGAGAAAGCCGTTCGAGTCCTGTGTGTGTGTCCCTTTCTGTCCTCATGGGGGAAGGGAGGATTGTGCTTTCTCCTCTTCCTCCAAGCCAGATGAGAAAGGCTTCTGAGAATCATTTGGAAAAATTCCTGGCATTGACGGGCTTAGTGACCGGTACACGACTCACTCCTGGAGGATCTAAAGGAGACAGGCTGAACATCCTTCTGGCAGCTTTGAGCTATCTCAGGCAGGTACTTTATGAGGGTCTAGGGTCATCCTAGGGATTCAGCCTTCAGCAGTTAGAAGCTATGTTAGGGTTTACTTAAGTCTTTTAAAGTGGGTGGATGGAGGAAAGGTGTGTCCAGAATCATTTGTGTCGAGAATCCATAGTATTATGAGCCCAGGCTGAGACTATTTGAAGGGAGGATTAAGAGGAGCTTGGCTAGAATTTGGCCAAGGAGGGACTGTTTGTCAAGGGGCAAAGTGACCCCAGCACAGGGTCTGAATAGGAGAGACTACTGGATTACTTCTTGGCCTTTGGGCTAAGGTCACACGTAGGGCAGACTGCTGGAAGCGGGGCTGAGGAGTCAGCTGGAGGAGGCATGGCCCATGTCAGTCAGGGCAAGTTCATCAATGGGAAAGGGGGTGGAGAGGAAGCCCTCATGGGAGAAAGAACCAGCTTTTGGACAACTGCCATGACTGAGGACATTCTACTAGTCCACGCGGCCCTAAATCCATGACACCCAGGCTGGAGAGCAGTCAGAGCTAATTGCAGCCTTGACCTCCTGGGCTTACATGATCCTCCCACCTCAGTCTCCTGAGTAGCTGAGACTACAGGCATATTCCACATCTGGCTAATTTTTTTTTTTTAGACGTAGGATCTTGATAAGTTGCTCAGGCTTTCTTAAACTCCTGGCCTCAAGTAATCCTCCCACCTCAGCTTCCTGAGTTGCTGGAATTACAGGTGTGAGCCATGGCTCCCAGCTCCAATGCTGTTCTTTAGTGTCTACAAGTGACCAGAATAACTATAGGATTGATCTAAAATACATAAGATTTCCAGGGAATAGGAAGAGAGTGAGTGAGCAGGTGTGCAGGAGCAGTGATGAGAAAATAAAGTTGCTTTTGCTGATGCTGATTCATTTAGTAAGCTAGTTACATTCTTGAAAATGTGCTTTTCTGATGGACTGTAAGCTCCATGAGGGCAAGAAACCATGTTAGTCTTGTTTTTTATGGTGTTCCCTGCACTATGCACTGTGTGTAGCCCATAATAACTGCTCAGTAAACCTTTGTTTAATTGCACTGAGTTGAGTTGAAGGGCTTGGGGAAGAGTGGGCTGAATGTGATGTCAAGTCTAGTGATTCAGTGGGAGAGAAAGAAACCACACCTGTGCCCCCCTTAGGATTCCAATGGGGGGTAATTCATGACCTGAGGGCATGGATACCACCCTGCAAGCCCTGGATTCTAGTCCCGGCTCTGCTGCCAGTAAGCTGGCTACCTTGGACATGTCCCTGGAACTCTGCTTATCAATATTCTAGACTGGAAAACAAAGAGGTTAGTTGGATGGGTAAGTGGATTCCAAACAAGGCTGTGCACGACAATCTTTTGGGGAGCTCTGAACACACAGATTCTTGGACCTACCCTGATCTGTTTTGATTTTGGCCAGGAGAGTTATCCAGAATAGGTTCCAGAATCTGTAGCTGTCAGGGTTTCTTGAATAAAACTGATACACAGGAATCACCAGGTAACACAGTGCTGACTGGTCATGAGTTACCTGGTAATATGGGTAGTTTCTGTGTAAAATTACAGGTCAACAATATGTTAAGATGTTATGTATCTTACCTAAGTGATAAGTTATTGTAAGTGATTCTATCTATATATTTTTTTTGAGTCAGGCCCTCGATAAGTGCTGTGGTGTCACAGCTCACAGCAACCTCAAACTCTTGGGTTTAAATGATTCTCTTGCCTCAGCCTCCCAAGTAGCTGGGACTATAGGCACCCACCACAACGCCTGGCTGTTTTTTTGTTGCACTTGTCATTGTTGTTTAGCAGGCCCAGGCCAGGTTCAAACCTGCCTACTTCGGTGTATGTGGCTGGTACCCTAACCACTGAGCTACATGTGCCAAGCTGTGATTCTATATTATAAGCAACTGAGAGAGGGGAGGGGAGAAAGAATAAAATAGGCTGGATTTGGGATAACTGGGAATTGAGACTGGAAGAAATGAATTAGGGAACAGCTGCTATGTTAACACATTGTTGACCAGCAATTTTCCCCAGAAACTATCCATGTTACTGGGTAACTCGTGACTGGTCAGCAATGTGTTAAGATGATTGCTAAGGTCTACTCAAGCTTTGAAGGGCCCAAATTGCTTTCTTTATCTGGAAAATGGGAATAATTTTAGTATCTGCTCCCTAGGAATAATGTCAAGACTACATGAGATGATATATGTAAAGGGTTCAGCCCAGCTTCTGGCACATGCTACCTATTCAGTAAATAATATCCCTTAAATTATAAAAACAGGTATTTGCCAGTAGAGTAGAATTGTCAACTTCAAAATTGGTTTTAAACCCACAAAAATGAATGCCAAATCTTCTCTTGTTTTCGTTTTATTTTCTTACACATTTCTAGCCTGGGCCATGCTCTTTCTCTCTGTCATGTGTTTGTAATTATTTTCTCTTTCAAATGTTTTCTTCTCCCGTCCCACACACATCCCACATCTGCAGTTGTGTTTCCCCTTATACTGAAATCAGGGACATTTCTCACCAATTTTCTAGTTCTTAGGGCACACTTCCACAATGTACCCCTACCCTGATGTCCCTGAAATGAAGTGTCTTAGAAAGTCCCTGGCATGCGAGGCAAGTTTTCTGTAAGTGGTAGAGCCAGTTAAACAAGGTCTCTGGGCAGCTGGTAACTCTGCCTCTGTGGTCAAGGCCCTCTGGATGAAGGGGTGGCTGTTGTCCTGGTGAATGTTAATCTTGGTCATGCTCAGCTTCCCGGCTGGTTTTCATCGCATCTTGACTTGGCCAAAGCCAGACGTTTTGTGCTGGGCCAGCAGTTGTGAAATCCATGGCAGATCCAAGTGATATTGTGTGTCTATTTTTAGATGTGTGTCCTTGGGGCCACGGAGAATGGAGGTTCTGTGGTATTTAGCTGCCTCTCTTGGGCTTTGCTGTCAGGGAGCTGACCTCATTTTTCACTCACCATCGGTAATTGAGTGCAGAGCCATCTCTGGACTTCTCTAGAACCATCTCAGACTTCCTTCCCCATCCTCCCATTAATGAGCTGTGAATACACTGCCTGGCTTCTTGGATGGGAGGGGAAATAGATTCTGGCCTAAGGCTCTGCTCTAGTACATTTTTCCATATCACAAAGGATAAGCCCAAGACCAGTACATTCTAATTCCCTGCAGGTACCTGGATGAGCTGTTAATCAAGGGGAGAGTTAGAATCAGAGAGAGCAGAGGTAAGGCATCCTGTTCCAAGGTTTTTCATACCTCACACCAGGCAAGAGGTAGAAACTGTGGGTTTCATCCACTTCCTCTTGTTCTCAGCTACCCCTCAGTTTACCACTGTTGTAGCACTTAGGAAATTGAAGTGTGGTTGCACGTGTGTTTATCTGCGTTTGCTGGCAGATTATAAACTAATATGGCCCAGGCAGTTAGTAGGAGCTCAGATGATATTTGTTGAGTGAATTTTGAATAAACTACATAAGAACTAGGTTTTGTTCTCCATTTAGTTACAGTTTCACATGGGACTTGGTGATGGTAGGTGCTCTGTAATGTTTGTGAGTGAATGAATTTCAGCAGCTATAGCTTTGGAGTCTGGCAGGTGTGGTTTCAAATTCTGGCTTGACAACCACATGCCCCAAATTAATCAGTTTCCTGTCTGAGCCTTACTTTCCTCATCTATATAATAGGGATAATAGTATGATCACATAATTCTCTTAAAGGTTGGATGAGCTAATGTGCTAGTTAATGAAGTGATTAGGTGAAGAGAGACCCTCAGAGAATCAGTGGTGACTCTGCGAAGAAAGGAAAACAGAAAGAGTAGTGTCATAGGAGAAGGGGGAACAAGGGTATAGCCATTGTGAAAGCCAGTGAAGGACATAGGACTCACCCACTTGCCTTAACCTAGCCCATCCTCTCTTGGGGAGTATAGACAGAGAGCTCACTTTCTTTGCATTATTATTATTAATATTGCTTAATATTTTGATGCAGTAATTGTCTGATTTCTTTTCTGAATGTATTTATCTTCTTTCATTCTTTTCAAGGTTTTTGTTTCTAGTCCTTATCTTAAACACTGTCATTATTATTAAATATTAAGCCTTTTTAATTTTGTGAAGGCAAAAAGTGGAAACCTAATAAACACATGTATGTGTAAAAATAAAAAAGTAAAAACAAGAACAACAACAACAACAAAAATAATGATTCTGGAGAGTTTTCTTTTTTGTCCTGACTGTCATGCAGCTCTCTGCACTGGGAAACATACTGCTTGAATGAATAGAAGAGGACGAACAGGGAACAACTGTGAGCAACCTTTCCTTGTTTGCCAAAGTGAAACTGCAGGGAAAGACACTGGACTAGGAAGCAGGAGACCTGGGTCCTTGCCCTTGCTCTGACCCTGGTGACCCCTGTGATTGTGAGCAAATCACTTAACTAATTTGAGCCTCGGTTTCCCCATCTGTCAAATGAGGTACTTGTACCCCTCTACTTCTGAGTTCTTGGTGGAGGGTCATATTTTTTTTTTCCCAATTAGTCACTGTCTGTCTTGTAAGAGGATAACCCATCCCTGCCCATTGCCATGAGACTCTCAGTGCTTCCCACTGATGTTGGACTTGGCCATAGACTTGCTTTGGCCAACGGAATGTGGGAAGACATGACAGAGCCACCATTCAGTAGAAGCTTTCAGAGCCATTGTGTGGTTCAGATACTCTTCTGGGACTTTGTCTCATGAGACCATGATAGCTGTTCCCAACCTAGATCCTGGAACACAGTAGACATTTGGAGTGGAGCCACACAGCCAGACCCAACCCAATGGCAACATGCGATGTGAGAGAGAAATAAACTTTTGTTGCTAGAAGCCATTGGAAGCTTGGGGCTGTTTGTTACTGCAGCCTCACTTAAGGAAGATGGACTAGTACAGTCTCCAACCTTGAAGTTCTGGTTTTCCTGCTTCTTCCATAGGATCCCCTGATCACTCCTCTCCAAGCAGATGGCATGCTCTTTCCAAGCCCAGATCTGATTGTATCTGGTCCAGGCATGCTCTGGCCCAGCAGGATCCAGAGGTGCAGTATCGTCTGGACCCCATCTTTGTTCACCTCCTGACTGCTTTCCCATGTTTGACTTCATTCTCAGGCTCTCTGTGGTATCAAGATAGCCACCTTCTCTAGGCTTAATCCCTTCTGGGTATAATCCAGCCTTTAAAAGACATTCTTTCACCCATATGCTTCCACAAATCCCAAGATATAGTCGATTGGATCAGCCTGGAAGCGCATCCATCCTAGAAACAATTTCTCTAAGTCAGGGATGAAATTATTTTGATAGGCTCACTTCTAAAGCAATCACCATGGTTTAGAGGCTTCTATGCTCTGATTGGCCAGGTCTGGGTCACATGTTCTCCTGCTACCTCTAAGAGTTGTAGAGAGGTGATTCTTCACAAGAAACCTGAATTACTTCTGCCAGAAGAAAGGGGATAGAGAGGAGCAGATTGGCAGAGAAATCGGCAAATGAGCTTTACACTAATTATGCCACTTGCATATAAACTTAAAAAAAAACCCACCTATAATTTTCAAGATCAAATCCCAGCTCTTTGTTCTGGTCTTGTTTACTTTGCTGGCTCACCTCCTTCCCTACCTCCAGTAAATCCTTCCCTCTTGGCAACTTACTCCCTCAGAGGTCAAGAGCCACCTGGGCTGGAGGGTCCCAGGAGAGCAATGAGGACATGCCAAACTAAGGTTAGGAAAATTGTGGCATAAATGTCGTGGTTAACTAGCTCTTTTAGCATTAAAAGTTTAGTGTTCACATAATCTCATTCGACACCTGAAATCCAAAGTCTGAATCGTGGGCCCTCTGTGATGGCAAAGCCCAGGCTGAGTGGGCTTCCAGCCACACTCTTAACCCCCTCAACTCCCACTGGCCTAAGAGGCTACAGTGTCTGCAAAGCATGTGCATTTACAAATACTGTGGCACAGCCCGAAGTGCCTTCCCTGTGCTCTGTTCCTTTGCCTGGTTTAATTCATGCCCTTGAAATTCAAGCAACCAGTCCTTCAAAAGACTGCCCCTGCATCTCATAATTCAGGGGCCATTAAACTTTGTATGTCTTGGACCTCACTGGAAAAAAAAACCCAATTAGTGATACAGTAATTATGTGCTTCTTTATTAATGCAATAAATAATAATAGCTAGCAGCAAGTCTAATAACTGCCATGGTTTTGATGTCCTTAGACACTTGAATGTTATTTCAGGTTTTCCGCTGCAAATGGAATGTGATATGTGGAGTATCTGTGATTACAATTTGTGGCAAAGTCACAGGTACTGCTAATACCATTGTGATTTGTTGCCTATATTCATGATAGCAGAGCATACTTCATTTCAGATAGAAGTTAGTAAAAATTAAGATTAAAATTTTTTCTCTTCCAAGTTCAAGGAGCCCCTGAATTTTATATATGGACTATGGATTAACTCAGTCTAGTCTAACTTAGATGTCCCTGGGAGCATAGGGAGCATTTTGTGCATGTCTGTGTATCATGATATGTTCCCCCTATTCTCTCCAAACCAGATGAGATATACAGGCACCCTGAGCCAGCACATAACCATAACAGGAGGGGTTGAGGGTGATGGAAAGGAGGTTAGAACTCTGCTGACAACCCTGAGCCTTGGTTTCACTGTCTAGTTCAATCAGTGCTCGCCCAAATCAACACACTTCATCTGTGGCACACAGGTTGAAAATCACTAATCTAGAGGAACAGCAGTTAGAGGTATATTAACAAGTTCTCCTCTGGTTGACCACATGTTCCTTGTGGACAGGCTCTAGGGCACACATAAGGTACTCAGTATTATTGGAAGAAGCACCTCTATGAAAAAGCAATGGTTAATATCCAGAGTTTATAAAAGAACTCAAGCAAAGTAGCAAGAAAAAAACAAATAGCCCTATTAAAAAGTGGGCAAAAGGCATGAACGGAAGCTTCTCAAAAGAAGAAAGACAAATGGCCAATAAACATGAACAAAGGCTCAACATCACTAATCATCAGGGTAAAGGAAATTAAAGTCACAGTGAGATATTACCTTACCCCTGTTGGAATGACTTTTATTTGAAAGTACAGAAACAATAGAGGCTGGCGTGGGCGCACAGAGGGAGGAATGCTAATAGTTGGTGGGATTGCAAATTAGTATAACCCTTATGAAAACAGTATGGAGATTCATCAAAGAACTGAAAGTAGACCTAGTATTTGATCCAGAAATTCCACTTTGGGGTATTTATCCCAAGGAAGAAGCTTCATCAAAAAGACACCTGCCCTTGAATGTTTATTGCAGCACAATTCACAATCGCAAAGATGTGGAATCAATCCAAATGCCCATCAGTTCGTGAGTGAATTAATCAAATGTGGTATAGGTAAACCATGAGTACCACTCAACCATAAAAAGGTTGAATTAGGACCTTTTGTAACAATCCGGATGGAACTGGAGGCCTTTCTCCTAAGTGAAGTGTCTCGATAATGGAGACACAAACACCACATGTACTCACTATTAAACTGGAACTAACCGATGAGCACGCATGTGCAGGGGAGGAAGTAAAACTCAGTGGAAACCAAGGGGTGAAACCCTACCTAATGGGTGCAATGAATGTTATTTGGGTGAGATGCCCCCTGTAGCCAGAACTTAAGCATTACAAAAGCATTACAAAATAGCAATGTAACCTAAAATGTTTGTACCCCCTTAATATTTTGAAACGCGAAAAATGAGAAAAAGCTATGGTTAATGAAGGTTAACAGATCTTAGGAATGAGAGAATCTAAAATACTTGAATCTTGTTTAGGCATAAGGCTTTCATTCAGGTGTTTTATTTCATCAAATCAGTCTTTGCTTGTATGCTGGCTCCTGCTCTTTCACTCAACACTGTGTCTTAATTAAGTGGTTTTGTTTTATAACCTGGAACCAGGAAATGACATGGACCATAGACCCCCATATGCACACCTGCTACCTATATTTTTGGGGTGAAAGGCTTGACAGATTCTATGAAGGGACTGAGAATAAAAATTCACTTAACAACTTCAGCCTGAAGAGAATACTGTTTTTCATATATTTTCTTTTTATCACCAGAATTTTAGAAAATGAAAAGGCCGTGCAGCTTGTTCATACTTTTATCCCTGGGTCCCTTTACTCAGGCGCTGGGATCCTTTGGCTCAATTGTGCAGCAATTTGGTTCCTATTTAATTTGGCGACTCTTTTGATGTGCCATTTTGTTCCAGGAAGTCTATTGGTTTCTTCCCAGAGCCACCTGGCTAATCGGGTGACGTGGCTTTAGTTATAGACTTTGGTTTATTGAGGCTGGAGGAGCTGCAGATTGTGGGGTAGACCAGATGTTCTAGTAGGTAGCTGTTTTGCTTCTCGCAATATTTAAACATTTGGGAATATAGGAGGCCTACTTTCAAATGTTAAAACAGATTTTGACATTAAAAAAAAATCTGGATTTCCAGCCTCTTAAAAAACTGGCAGGCCTGGCAATGCTGGACCCACTATTACACATTCCAGTGTGGCTGGTGTTGAGTGAGTGGAGGCTGCTGTAGCCTTCAGATGGGCTGTGATTCTCCTCCGGCCACGGTCACTCTTTGTCCTCTATGAGTAAAACCTTTCAGGCTTCCCTTTGCGTTTAGGATAAAGACCAGTATTCTTTCCGTGGCCACAAGGCCTGCGTAGTTGACTCCTCTCTACCCCTCCAGCTTCATCTAATGCCTGTAATAATAAGGCCAAACAAAAATTAAACATGTGTCAGGCTCCTTCAGTCATCAGAGGAACTCTGGGAAAGTGGTACTGTTACTGTCATGCCCTGGGAGACTCTGCCTTTGATTCTGCACTACCTCTCCATGTTCCAGTTGTGGGGGTCCCCTGCCTGGTATGCTTTGCTGCCCTCCCAAAACCTTCTTCCACTTAATTTCCCCCCACCCTTCAGCTCACACGTCACTTCCTTGAGGAAGCTTCTCAGCATCTGAACCCCCAGAACTCACAGTTTTGGTTCCTTTCCTCTTAAGCAACGCCCTCCAATAGAAGCTTCTCTGATGGAAACGCTCTATACTTGTACTGTCCAAGATGGTAGCCACTGGCCTCACTGGCTGTTGGGCACTTGGCTTGTAGGACTGAAGAAATTATTCAATTTGTTTAAAATTCAAAGTTAAGGGTCTTTAAATTTTTTTTTTTAACTTTAAAGATAAGTGCTTGTTTGCTTTCTTGTAAAGAGACTGGGTCCTGCTCTGTTACCAGGGCTGGAGTACAGCAGTGCAATTCCAGCTCACTGCAACCTCAAACTTCTGCGCTCAAGTGATCCTCCTGTCTCAGCCTCCCAAGTAGCTGAGACTTCAGGTGCATGCCCAGCTCACTTTTCTTTCTCTTTCTCTCTTTCTCCTCCTTTCTCTCCCTTCCTTCTCCTTCTCTTTTCCTTCCCTTCCCTCCCTTCCTTCCTTTCCTCCTTCCTTCTCTCTCTCTTTCTTATCGAGATGGGGTCTTTCTCTGTCACCCAGGCTGGTCTCAAATTCCTGGGTTTAAGCGATCCTCCGATCTTGACCTCCTAAAGTGCTGAGGTTATAGGTATGGGCTGCAGCTCCCAAGCCTAAGTTTCAATAGCCACCCGTGACAAGTGGCACAGTATTGGGGAACGCAGCTTTACAGTGTTTGCCTCGTGCTGGAACTAAACTTTGCTCCTGCTGGTTGACTTATTCCTTCTCAGCCACAGATCTCAAGATGCGGCATCTATTGTTCCCAGTGTGACCCTGACACAGTGCTTGGCGTATCCCAGATATTGGCTGAATGGACAAACTTTACAGCTTTTGTCTCTATCAGAGGGGAATGTGCTAGAAAGGGGCCATCTGAAACTCTAAGACAGGAGTGACATGCAAAAGCAGGAACATTGGGGTCAGAGTGGCATCTAAACGCAGGCTGCCAAACTTATAAGCTCTGAGAAGTTCAGTTTCCTCATCAGGCAAATGGAAATTTTTTTACCTCCAAGGATTGTTGTGAGGAATAAAAGAAGAATTATTGGCAATAATGCTTGAGATTTATTATGTGTTTACAATGTCCCGCAACGGTTTTCCACATGTTATTTCATTAGATCCTCTCAGCAGACTGAGGCATGGTTAGGTGACATGGGCACACACAGGGGCATATTGGTGGAGCATGTTTGAGAGGGGGAGTTTCTCCCCTGAGTGCTTGCTCATAATCATTGCACAGAATCTGGCTCATGGCAGAAATGCTACCAGGTTTAGCTGTGGCCCACGCCCCCTCGGCCCCACCCCCCACCAGCTCTTCTCTGAGTCCAGATGTGGGAATTGAACTCCTGTTGGTGCGAGCCCCTTCTGGGGGCAGCTCTGGGCAGCCAGGTCCTTTGTGGGGCCCAGGGGGCCTAAGCCCAACAGAACTTCTCCCTCACAATAGCCCCAGAGACCCTGAGGCTTAGGGACAGGCAGGGTACCAGGTGTTCCTGAATAGTCTAGTGACCCAGCCAATTTCTCGGGTGACCCCACTGCTGCCCCTGACCTTGCATGGCTCTGTTAGTCACTGCAAGCTTGGTCCAGCTGTGTGAGGTCAGCCTCTTTACCCTTAGGCTGGGAAGCTTCCATTTACACTCCTTGGAGATTCTTTTTTTTTTTTAACATATACATGTGTTTATTAGGGTTTCCGTTTTTTTGCCTTCACAGAATTAAAAAGGCTTAAAATTTAATAACAATAACAATGTTTAAGATAAGGACTAGAAACAAAAACCTCGTAAAGAATGAACAAAGATAAATACATTCAGAAAAGAAAACAGATGATTACTGCATTGAAATGTTAAGCAACATTAATAATAATCACGCAAAGAAAGTAACGTTCACATTGTCAAATAAGAGTATGTCTATTATAGAATGCTTTGACTCTGAGGCTCTGTATGAAGTCATCAGTTAACTTCTTTTTTTTTTTTTTTCCAAAGTGGAGATTCTTTTTAGAGGGATTCCACTCTCAGGCTGAGAAGGGGGTGGGTGGAAGAGAGGAGTGTGGAGGAGCAGGGGGAAGGGAAAAGGGGAGAGATGGAGCTTTGCGGCTGAGGGGTCATC
>CAUYRH010027574.1:0-18162 GCA_963574655.1 Perodicticus potto | reverse complement strand
GCAGAATATAAAGGTCTTAACACAATAACTAAGAAAATGCCATGAAGGCTATGTTAACCAGTTTGATGAAAATATTTCAGATTGTATATGAAACCAGCACATTGTACCCCATGATTGCATTAATGTACACAGCTGTGATTTAATAGAAAAAATAAAGAATTATATCAAAATAAAAATAATTTCTGAATTATTGAATAAAACTGCAACAAAACACATGAAACAATTTTTTATAGATTTGATGAAAATGTAATCCCCAAACTTGGCTTTTACCTAAAATATCTATGGTTCAATTTTATCTAGTAATCAATCTTCAGTACTCCCTTGACACGGCCTAATGGTGTGGTTTGTGGCTTGGGGTATTGCATAGTGCTTTGATTGGGCCGGTCATGTCAGTGGGAATGGCATGCCCATTTTCTACTTTGTCTTGCTAGGAGCATTTACACCAGCAGGACCAGGCCCCAACATTAATTATTGTGGAGCAGAACCATTAATCACCAAAATAATGGAACTTAAAGATTCAGTGGTATCATGGAATTGTCGGCCCCATAAACTGAGAAATAAATTCCATTTTACTAGTTGAATCTCTCCTAGTAAAATCTTGCACATCTGCTAACATTAATTTACTCTTGCCTGTATGAATTTGGTACTTCAGATTGTTGCTATCATTGGGTTAAAGTGCAGACATCAAATTTTACAGTATGGGAATAGTATTATTTGAAGAAATATCTACCTGAACTTTCCATGAGTTGCTTTCCTGTTTAATGAGAAGAGACATTTACTGCTCTAAGCAATCTTTACCCATCAGCACCTCTAAATATTCTAGAGCCACTGTGGGGACTGGGGGAAGAAGTCTAGGATGGAAAGCTAGGGAACTCACTGTTGTAAAGGCTGGTTGGTACATGAGTGTTCATCACAGCACCCCTTCTAATAGCAAAATCTGGAAATTTACCAAATACTCACTCATCACAGAAAAATGGATAAGTGAATTGTGGTATAGTCCATCAAATCTCTTATAGCAATGAGCATGAATAAACTATACCTAAAAAATATGAATAATTCTCCTATACTTAATTCTGAGCAAAAGAAGCTTGACACAAAGCATCCAAAGCCTACTTTCACAAAAAGTTCAAGCACAGGCAACACTTGACTCTGATGTTCAAAGTCAGAATGGTGGTTACTCTAGTGAGAGGGTTGGTGGCCAGAAGGAGTACCAGGAACGTTCCTAGGGGGTGTTGGAAACATTCTGTCCTTTGATCTGGGTGCTAGGTATATGGGCATGTTCAGTTTGTAAAAATTATCAACCCGTGGACTTATGATTTGGGTACTTCTCTGTATGTGTGTTGTACTTTGATAACAAAAGTTGTCCTTCTCTTTTCAGATAGCGTCTCACTTGGTCACTCTTTTTTATTAAAGCAGATGAAGGAAGATAACCCAGTGAAAGAGCCTAAGAAGAATGAGCTAGAAATGATGGGGTAAGTCTGGAAACAAGGGTGCCCCGGGAGCCCCAGAAAGAGGAATTAGTGTGCCGAACGGCTTAAGACGGGTCAGCAGGATGAAGACTGAATGTTGCCCACTGGATCTGACAACTGACCTTGAGAGAACAGTGTTACAGGAGGCAGACCCAGACCGCAGAGGGGTGAAGAGTGAGACACAGAGATAAAGGGAGAAAGAGTGATGGAGAAGATGCTGGAGGGAACATCGGGCCAGGAGGCCTTCATTTCCCTGAGCACAGGAGAGATTTGACCATGTCAATGTGTGGGAAAGAGCCAGTTGAAAGAAAGATGCTAAAGTTTCTGGGGGATGATTGATGGAGTCCCCAAGGAAGGGGAGGAGGTGGAATTAGCCTTGGGCAGGGGAAGGGGCACCTTGCATTCCAGGGACACTGCAGGAGAGAAGGCCGGGAAGTGCAGGTGCAGCTCCATGGAGGGAGTGGAGGCCTGGCTGAGTAAGCTGTCCCTGGTGGCTCCTATCTTAAATGGAACAGAGAAAGCTGATGGGGGTGAGTGAGATAATGTGAACACACTTGTGAATTATAAATTGGTAATAAACACGCAGTCTCACCTTTCCTTTACCCTCCTTTGATCATTTTGTAAGCAACATACCCATTGAGTTGGCCATCTACAACGAAAGAATGATTTATAGACAGTATATAGAGATCTTGGGGGGGGGCAAATTATTCATAAGTAGCCCCCTTCCTCCCTACCTAGACACACACACATTCACTATTACATTCACTTCATTCGCTGCTAAACTATAGGTAAAGAGTCTTGTTATTTAGTTCAGCTTGACAGTTTAACCCAATGATCAGCACCAACAGAAATGTTTTTTGGAAACTGGTTCTGGTCCAGGAGGACCGGACCCTTTCAGAGTCTCCTGTTCCCAGGGAAAGCTCCTGGAGTTAGTCCAACTTTTTTTCTCATTCTTCAGGCTGCTTTGACCCTTCTGCTGGCTCCCTTACCTCCAATAAGCACAGATCAGTTGGGGGAACACATAGGTATGGAAATTAAAGATCTGGAAATCGTTCATGTAAACTATCTTGGCCTGGTACCTTTGGAAAGTCTTCATGGACTTCAGGAGGAGATGGTGGGGGTGGAGTTCACATACCCCAGTATGAAGAGCTCCACTTTAGCAGTATAAAGCTAAGTCGTTATCAAAAATAAGCAGCAAATTGATAGTCCAAGTACATTTTAGATACTCACTTGCAAAAATCTTTAGAGATTGCTGACTTGACATTCAGAAAACCACAGAGCCCAGAGATTTCACATTTCCTGGGTATTATGCACAGAATACTTGCCAGATAACAGAGTTTTAAGGAGGATGCCGAACAGTGTTTCAGGCAGACCATTAGTCTGGGCTGTTATCAGGCGAGCCTCGGTGAAATGCCAGCTGAGTACGGAGCTGAGGACACCGTGTAACTCCCCTCCCCGGGCCAACCCTGTCACTCTGAATCTCAGGGTATCCTGAGCTCACAATGGTTATATATTAAGAGTCACACATTCCAAAAGGCTCCAACCAGAAGCAACAAAACCAAGGGACAAACTTAAAACACAGAGGGAGACACACCCCAATGTCAAAAATAACACTTTAGAATCCAAACAGCTTCTTGGGAGTGAGCCATTTCATATAAATAAGCTGAATAACAGCAATTCGAGGATCTGTGTGGAAGATGACGCTTCCTCACAATGCGAGGCAAGATTTGCCCCTGCCCGGGGAGCCGTGATCAGCAGGATGGAGAGTGCCACCTCCACAGACCTGGGACCTGCCTGTGCCCAGGCGCAGAGCTCGCCTCCCGGTGCAGTCCCAGCACACAGACGACTGGGAGGGGCGCTTTCCGTTCACCCACGAAAGGGGAAAACCAAACAGTGACCCAAATGACGTCAGTTTGCCAGCTACGGTGTGTGACTCGAGCATGGGGAAAACAGCAGGAAAATGGAAACTGCCTTGGCAGCGTTTTGTGAGAGATGGAAGCAGCGTGGGAAAATGCTTCCATGGTTCTTGCTTGCCCAGCCTGACAAAGAAAGCTGGGGTTTGTTGTCGGATTCCTTCAACTGTGTGTGTCAAAAGGAGAAACACCTCCCCGAGTGAGAGACCTCTCTTCCCCAGCAGCTCCATGTGGCCTCCCTTCCTGAAGGCCCACCGGCTCCTGCCCTCTGTCTCTGCTGTCCTCACACCTGCCGCTGCTACACGCATAGCTACAAATGACGTCACCCCAGGCTGCTTTCCTGCTGTCCGCTCATTTCTGTCTCCCCGCAAGTGGGGAAGGCTGCCCCTCATGTGGTCCTTTTAGCAAACAGTCCTGGAACCAGTGAGCCCTGAGCAGAGCCCCCAGCAATCATCCCAGGAGGCCCCATGAAGGGTGTGCTGGCAGTTTTGGTCCCTACATGGTAAGCAGGTCTGATTTTTTAAATATCTAATTGAATTATTTTAACAATGCTATTCCTTGATATCACTTAATAAAGGTTTGAATATGAGTACTGTGGTATTATGGATTATCATGCTCTTTGGAAGCGAATTCAGATATCAGATCTGCCACTCAGCTATGTGATTTTTAAACCTCTCTCGATTTTAAAACTTAGGATTTTGTATTAAAATGATGAAACAAGGGGCGGCGCCTGTGGCTCAGTGAGTAGGGCACCGGCCTCATATACTGAGGGTGGCGGGTTTGAACCTGGCCCCAGCCAAACTGAACACAAAAAAATAGACGGGCATTGTGGTGGGCGCCTGCAGTCCCAGCTACCCAGGAGGCTGAGGCAAGAGAATCACCTAAACCCAAGAGCTTGGAGGTTGCTGTGAGCTGTGATGCCAACGCACTCCACGAAGGGCGACAAAGTAAGACTCTGTCTCTTAAAAAAAAAAAATGATGAAAGGAAATGTTTGCATTAAACCACAAGCTCTGTAATCCTAGCACTCTGGGAGGCTGAGGTGGGTAGATTCCTGAGCTCAGGAGTTCAAGACCAGCCTGAGCAAGAAAGAGACCCCATCTCTACTAAAAATAGAAAAAACTAGCTGGATATCATGGTGGGTTGCCTGCAGTCCCAGCTACTTGGAAGGGTGAGGCAGGACAAGAGACTGAGGTTGCTGTGAGCTATGATGCCACAGCACTCTACCCAGGGTAATACATTAGACTCTGTTGCAAAACACAAACAAACAAACTCCCCCCCGCAAAACCCACAAGCTCTGCAAGAAAACATATGAAGCCCTTTTTCTTAATAATTGATGCTTCTTTGTTTTTCTCTCAACTGCTGTTTAAGTTGTTATGTTATATTTGAAGAAATATTGGACGCGGTCCATACACGTCTCCTAACATAGAAGGCCACACCACATTTTTAAAGGTTACAATAGGTCAGCATGGGGTTCTCCACAATGTCCAGAGACTGTCTTTAAGTGAAAGTCCTGTCATCAAAGGCAAAACAAACCTTGCTGTAAAACAGTTATCACCAGCTTCCAATCTATGGCAGCCACGTTACAGCTGGGGAATGGCAAACACTGGGGCCTGACCTGCGGAACTAATCCCAGCAGGCCTGTTACACACCTTTTCCAGAGCACTCAGCTTTGCCCTCCGAAAGATGCTGCATCAAGAGTTTTAAGAAATTCTTACTTTTCAAAGTAGAGCCTCACACCCCGTGTAGAAGGTGTGCCCGTGGTTTGCAAGCTCTCTGCCAGTGACTGTCACCCAGTGGGCCGTGAGAGGATCTTAGATGTGCAGGGAAAATTTTTAAAGATCATTAATTAAATTATTCTTGAAAGAAGTTCAAAGCGCAGTAAATGTACTTTATTTTACTCTTTTTTTTTTAATCAACATAATTTAAGTGTGCTGCAAAAGTTTAACTATAGGCTCAAGTGTGGCATGAGATAAATAAAGGTTGAAAACACTGGTCTACGAGAGCAGCGGTTCTCAACCTGTGGGCTGCAACCCACAGGAAGTGTTTTGAAGGGCTGCAGCATTAGGAAGGTTGAGAACCACTGGGATAGAGGGTGAATAAACCCCGCTGTGGCTCTCACTGCCTTCCTTGTAGGGTTGGTCCATTCAACAGGAGTGCGGGTCAGGGTGTGGGGCGAGCCTTGGGGAGAATGTCAACAGACCCCTTGCCCATTATTACTGTTTTCGAAGATGTGGAGAGCTCTATAGAGATCAAGCAGAGGTAGGCTCGACAAACTCCTCTGGGGTCAGAGGGTGTTTTCAAACAGGGCCAGCACGTGGGAGCTTCCTAAAATCATTTGCCTTCAACTTTTACCCTGCTTGCCATCTCCCTGGAGCCCCAGTCCTTTTTATGTTTAACTGATTTTAAATGGAGTATTTTTTTATTGTTAGCTGATCCTAAAGGATAATCTGGGAAATCACAGGTATATTATTTTTTTCTAGAACACAGAACTATCAAATAATTTTTCATGTACCTCTTAAAATCATCTTGTCCCACCAGTAGGCATGTCATAGCTTAGAAGACACTTCTTTAGATGATCAAATATGAAATGGTGACCGCTGCAAATAAAGAATGATGGTTATTTTTCTTTTCCTATATTAATACCAAACCTTCTCCCAACTTCTTTCTAGGTGACGAAACTTTCTTTCTTTCTTTTTTTGAAAGGGGTCTCACTATTTCACCCGGACTGGAGTATAGTGGAATAATCACAGCTCTTTGGAGGCTCAAATTCCTGGGCTCCACTGATCCTCTTGCCTCAGCTACCTGAGTAGCCAGGAGTACAGGGCACAGGCCACCATGACCAGATAATTTTGTAATTAATTAATTTTTTTTGTAGAGACAGAATCTTGCTGTGTTATCCAGCCTTGTCTTGAATTCATGGCCTTAAGTGATCCTCTCCCTTGAGCCTCCCAAATTCCTGGGATTAAAGGCATGAACCACTGTAATGTTCTCACTTTCTTTGATATCTAAAAAGACTTTCATGTGCACCATCTCACAATTACTTGTGGGATGGGCTGGACGAACATTATGACTCTCCACTCAGAGATTAAGACTCAGTTTAAATTACTTACCCAACACCCACAGCTAGTCAGTAATAGGACAGGATTAAGAGCCTAAGCCCTTGACCCGTCAGTTATATCACATTCCTTCTTGGCACACTTGGGAGCCAGGTGTGAGCATTATGCGCGTGTGTTTAAGCTACCCTCATCATCATGTACCAATTTCAAACACAGGAACTTAAGTCAAGGGCAAATTGTCACAGAGACTGGATTTTCTGTTCCAATTAGAAAAAGTATGTCTTCCATTCTCAGATTTTGGTGGTTGAGAACATAAGCTTTAGAATCAGACCACCAGGGTTTAAAACCATTTTCCACTGTTTATTAGGTGTATGACCCTGGGAAATTTGTTGAAATTTCATTTTGATCAGTTTCATCATCTATAAAATGGGAATACTAATCTGTTGCATAGAGTTATTGATAGTGGCTGCTGAGAACACCAGCATCATAGGGCTGAGATTAAATGAGCTGATATGACATAAATAGCCTATCACTGTGCTCCGTCTAAAGGAAGTGTTAAATGATAGCTATTATAACTCGGGTGAGAAATGTCTACTGTTAATGCATTTGCTACTTAGCGTCTTGAAACCAATGATGACGTGATTGAGCTTTTAAAACGGAGGTCTCTCTTCATACACATAAAAATATCCCTGTAATAACAGGATGTCCACTCATTTACTATTTCTCCTCTAAATGTAAGAAAAGTGCACTCTCCTGTCTCTGGCCTCACTTCTGTGACCATGTAACCGCTGCAATCCCTGCAAATGCCTTCACAGCAGCAAAGATACTTTGCATTTTTATAGACTTAAAATGTGCATTAATTCAGGTACACTAACTCACCCAGCCTTTGGGACTGCCTTGTGATGCGGGTATTTATTATTCTCATTTCACAGATGAGGAAACACTTTCAAAAAGCTTAGATGCCCTCCAAGGTCAAATAGTGTGTAAACAGCAAAGTTGGGGCGGGAACACGGGCTTTCTCATTCTTTCCCACCACATGAGTTTCTGACAAAGCAGGAAATAAATACGTGGTCGAATCTTCCTTTGTCCTGTATCTCCCCTTCCCGGTGCAGAATGTCATAAGCTTCTGCAAAAAGTTACCCAATGCATTGCTGATTGGGGAAGCAGCCCGCTTCTGTGGATACCAATGCAGGAATAGCTGTTACTTCTCCAGACTAACATTGGGCAGTCGTGGTTTCATCCCTTTTATTTAAACAGGGAAAACAGGCAGCTGGCATGGAGCATTTTCTAAGAGGAAAACTGAGTCATTTGTTTTTTGCTGATTTCCATTCTAACCTCCCTCTGTGCTGATAGATGGCAAATAGCTCCCAGACTTCATGGTGACTCAACCGCATGTTGGCAGCTTGTCTGGGGTTCCAGTTCATTTCTGGGACAACTATTTCCTCCTCGTTTTAGAAATTACCACAATAGACTTTAATCACTACAGTGAGCATCCTAAGGGAGGGAAAGACCGGGTTGACTTTCCAAACTGCTACTCTCTTTCCATGCTGAGGACGGGACTTACTAACTAGAGCCTGTGGGCAAGTGCATCACCCAGTCATCTTTGTAAAGGGTCAAATAATCATTCATGGGGCTCTGGGTCCTAGATTTCACACTCACTTCTGAGAAAAAGGAAGGGAAAGAGAAAAAAAACAGAGAGGAAGAGAAAGAAGAGGGAAAAGATAGGAGGAGCTAAAGGCAGTGGCACTGACCTCAGCCGCCCCTCACTGCAGGGCCTTTCTTCCAAGCAAGGACCAGTGCACTTCGGCCACTCCTGACCTTGGCCCACAGGTGCACAGCCTAGATGCCATTTTAATTGAGCATGTTTGTAGCATTAGGTGTTTACCAGCTCCCTGCTATAGATTACCTTATCAATACAGTATTAATTTCTCATGATTAGATGGTGAATTCCATTTGAAATTGTTTTAGTGGTGTTTATATCTTATTTTCATTCAGATTAAAAGGTAGGATTTGTGAAAACATCCCCGACAGCTTTGGTAAAACAATTTAATCTACTCAATTTGAAAACATAAACTCCAAGACTGAATTTTAGCCAGGAATAAATCCCTTGAAGGGGCATATGACGTTCTTTGGTGTATAAGTATACTTGTTCTAAAAAGGCTTAAATAAAACATTTAATGCATGCCTAGCACAAGAAAAGTCCCATGATGGCCTAGGTTGTTCCACCCTGGCATAGATTTCCTTCAGCTGATGGAAGCAGAAAAAAAGACAACGCACACCCTAGAGCAATCTTTCAGCAGGTGTCACGCTTCCTGCATCAGAATCAACCTGGAATGGCTGCTAAAAATGCAGATTTGCAGGCTCCATGATCAAGTTACTCAGTGAGAAACCCTGGGAGTGAGGCCCAGGAATCTGTCTGCTTAATGAGCCCTCCAGGTGACTCTGAACTAAGGCACCTGCCCTTTGAGAAGCACCCCAGAAGAGATCAGAAAGACAGGATAGTCTTGCAGGGGAGTGAATGCCAGGGTTTGACTTCAGCTTTTCTAGCCCAAATCCAGTTAATTCTCACTGCTTTAGGATTGCTACAAACCAATCACTGCTCGAGGAAAAGTGGAATTGGCTTACACTAAGAAAATACAACACTGATTTCTATTACACCACCAAATATAACACACTGTGGTGCCAATGGTTGAGGCCGAAAAGGCTCACACTAGATTCAGACAAATCGACAAAGAACCAAGGAGCTGAAGGTAGATGTGACATGCCCTTTAGTCAACTCATGGTGGCCAGCCAGCAGGCATGGGGACATCTGCCTTTATTCAGCTTGTGGGGGCAGGTGAGCTAACATAGGAAACTCCTTTTCCCCATGGCCAGAAAGCCTTGGGGCTTTATACAGTAGCCAGAACATCAGGGGCTCCAAATTAAACACCAATGGTGATTACTTAGGAACATGTGGCACCCGCAGGCTTAATCATAGTTATTCAAAACAATGTGGCCACCTGTGGCCTTCAGGTGAGAAAGCCTACTTTAACTCATCTTCCCCCCACACACTGAAATGAAACCTTAAAAATCTGGGAGAATTTTCACTTATTGAACCATATAACTCGGCTCTGAAATCTTTTATGTGAAGCTCTTGACTGTACCGATAAGGAATGTTTTATGATCACAAAGGCATTTTCTTTGTGCAATCTTAGATTGTTAGCAAAAAAGATTTTCTGATTTCAAAATAGTATGCTTATCCTCCCAACTCCGAAAATTTTCAAGACCACGTCTTCGAATCACTCAACAGAGGACCCAATGTCCAAACAAGTCGTCATAAGGGCATTTGAGATCATAGCAGAAAGGCCTGGGCAAGTAACCTTAGAAGAAGAGGGAGGGAGCGAAGCAGAGGAAGGGTCCATCAGCTCAGGAGAGGATGAGATCAGAAACGGTAGACGCGAGAGGGCAGACGGAAACCTCAGGAGCTTAAGCAAAAACCTTTGAAAATAGACTTAAGATTCTTGAGAATAAAATTGATATCATCCTGGGGAAGGTAACTGATATTGAGAAACAAGTTAATAAGCTAAGCCTTTCCTCATATGTTTCTACTTGTGCTCCACAGGGCAAAGTTGACCTTTCCACAAGCCTATATCCTAAACTTGGCCCTCATGCGACCAGTGCTGCCAAGAAACCATCTGCATCGCCTCCTCCTCCTTATGATGATCCTGAATTGGAGGACTTCTTCAGGGGATTTACACAACGTCTTCCTCTGTGATACATCATCAACTCCTAGTACCGTGAAGATCGTCATGCCTAACTTGCCAAATAGAGGAGAAAAATCAGTGCAATGTAAAGTAACAGGTACGTCAACCATAACAAAAGGAATTAATTACTGCAAGGCTATTAAGCTGTAAACATTTCATGACTGTGATTTCAATTACGTATCAAAAGCAGTTCACGATGGACGCATGAGTGTTCACGAGTATCCTGAAGACCCATGTGCTGCTTGGTGGTATGCCGGAGATCATCCCTATATATGGAAGATGGCAACTCAAAGGTATCATTTGGAGTTCTGCTTATGTCTACCTGAGATAACAGTAACCATAATCTTAATTTACCATCCACTGAAATTATATTGCTCCTGTGATGATTGTTCTGTATGCTTACTAAGTGATGTTAAAGTTGGAAGCTACACCCTTTCTTCTGGGTCAAAGCTTCTTTTCTTCCACTTGACCACTTGGAAGAATATGAGGCTAAATCAATGGATGGAATATTTAGTATCCCTCAACATATAATGATACCTGAACTTCATGCCTCTTTCCCGCTGGATAATACCTTGAAATTCATAGATGACAAATTTCAAGTCAACTGCTCTTCATACCAACCTTAAAGCAAGAAGAAAGAAAAGAGATTCTCGGGTGGCCCCTGTAGCTCAAGAAGTAGGGCACTGGCCCCACATAGTGGAGGTGGCGGGTTCAAACCCAGCCCTGGCCAAAAAGAAAGAAAAGACACCCTTATCAACAATATGTACTAGATCTTATCCAGCCCATTGAAGACAAGCTGACATTATCATCTTCTATGATCGATCTGCTTAATCAAGTTTTCTTATTTCAACCTTTAACGGACATGTCATCTTTTGTTTGGAAACTAATTGGTCATCAAAACTTAGCTGGACTCATCAACAAGGACATAATACTTTATTGGGAAGGTCAAACAATTGATTTCAACTTTCCGCCTTGGTTAAATAACATGTTATATCCACCTGTCATTGTTAAGAATATAACCTATTTCCTTAACCCACACACTCAAATAATTTATGCATCACCACCAATATCTAAAGGATCATATGTTTTGATCAGAACTGATACTGATACCTTTCTTGGAGCCACCGGATCAGGCACCTTATGTCGGAAGATCGGCATGCATGGACATTATCTTAATCTTTCAGTTGAATTCAAGACTCTACATGCCTTGAACGACTTACATACACATGCTCACTTAACTGATCCCACATCTATCACAGTAGGATCTCAATTTGACCGAGAGGCATTTGAGCAGAAATAATAGATAAATCTAACTCTATAGCTGGCTTGCATTCAATCAGGTTTGGCTATGGTAATGACTTCACTTTGTGGTGGCTTATTAAAGACGTTTAGATCAAGATCTCTCAAGGGGGAGGCTTTATTTTTGTGATCATCTCAATTTACCGATTATTAAAGTACATATGTTTGTGGTCACTGGAAGATTTGCTAAGTCCTATCCAAAGCTTGCCTAAAGAATTAAGGAATAAGAAAAAAACCAAATTACCCAACAGAATCTTCCTGAACCAACATAAAGATGATAGTAAGCTAAATAAGATTTTTTTTTTTTAATTACAAAAGAGGTTAGGCCTGTCCGGGTTAAATCAATAATTTGATAGGCTTGAATGACATAGCTCACGCAAGGGCAGCTGTGGTTTGGCCGCATTTTATTTACCCAGAATCATTGGACTTACCTGATGTGATGACTGTCAATGGCGGCGGCTCAAGTGAAGGAATACATTCACAAAGCTTGATCTCCAACCAGTTCACTGAGTCTGTAAACAGTTCTGGAGGGTTGTCTATGTGCCAGGCAATTATGCTGGGCATTGTGGATAAAATTAGACATTATATGAAAAGAATGCCTCTCAACTTCTAGCTGCGTGTCAGAATTACCTGTAAAGCTTTTTAAAAACATTGACGTATGTGCCTCACTGCCCACCTACTCAACTGGAACCTTCGGGGGCAGCAGCCAGGCAACTGAATTTATAAAACCTCTTCAGGTGCCTTTAATGCAGAGCCAAGATTAAAAATCACTGTGATAAACCTGCAACCAGCTTTCCCCTTCTGAGAATCGTTAGTCTGTAATAGAAAATATTGATGCAAATCCATCTGCAAAAGGACGCGTGGTAAGAACTCATTTTAGACAAAACACCATAGTGTTAGCTAATATCACATAAGACAAAACAATAAATGTATAGACAGAAAAATAAGTACAAAACTGACAGAGGTTAGGGAAAGCTAGGAGATATTTCTGAGCAAATTCTCTTGCATCTGGCTGGTGAGAGAAGTCGTAGACTCTGCTGTTCAATTTGGGGGGGGAATTTCAAATGAAAGGCTTACACTCAGAAAAACTGGTTCTGGTTTAAAAAGCAATACTTTAACTTTCCCGTAATTCTGATATAAGTATTTTAAACTACATAAAGATTATATGAAGAAATTAAAGTATATACTACTTGTATTAAAACTATATGACTTTTTATTTGTATTTTGGGGTGGGTCTATGAATAACTAAGTCTTGCACAAGATCGCATATGTTATCCAGGAAAAATGAAAGACTGAATTAATATGCCACGAACATACTACATTTATGTTTAAATGAGTTCCAGGTGGTCATACATGGCATGAAAAGAAATCAAAGGTTTACAGTCTGGCTAATGAGAGGGGCTCTGAAGGGCAACCTGTGGGATGAGTCTCTCTTGGCAGTTGCTGTACTGGACACTGGACTCAATTCAATTCTAAGCAGATTTCTCTAATCCTTGCCTCTAACTGGGTCAGCGCCATCTGATTTGAAGTATTATTGCAGGAGACACACGCACAATGACTATTGAAAGATCTCCACAACTTGCCCCTGGAAAGTTGCTTTTTCTTTGATAATGCTTGAAGTCCTAATTCACATAAGTTGAAAAGTTTCAGGTTGAAACACCACTGTCGTAGGGGAGGGACAAACAGTGTATAGCTGGTGGCCTCAGATAATAAACATACCAAAAATTCCATTGAGTTTTTGTCTTTTTTTTAATAGGCCTGTGTAGGAGAAATGCTTAATTAGCTCACAATATTTTTTATGTTGGTTCAGGAAGATTCTGTTGGGTAATTTGAAGACGTGGTCTTGAAAATTTTCAGAGTTGAAAGTATAAACATATCATTTTAAAATCTGAAAATCTAAACAAAACGGCTGTGTGGTCACCTCTCACCAAAGACAGTTGTCAAGAGTTGGGCCAGTGATAATATTTCAAGGTAGTTGTTGGGGCTACTCACTAACTTAGGATCCTTTGTGTATGCCCCAGCATCAAACAGTAAGAATTCTTTTTATAGTTTGTAGTTTGTCAGTGATTCTCTTTGGGTTTTTAGCTTTACAAATCGTGATAATTTTATCTCTTCCTTTCCAAGATTTCTTCTCTGGTTGAATTTTATTGTCCAGTTTTACTAGTGCAGTGTTAAACAGCAAATGGTTATTGGCTGTCAGTTGGCCTTCATGTTGTCATGTTGCCCTTTATCAGTACGCCCCTGGTGTTGTTTGTCCATTAAGTAGGAGGAAGACTTCTTAGGTTGACACCCATTCCATTACCAAGTAAAAGTAAGATTTTATGTGAAGGGACCATCCATGCATGCCTGGAATAAACTCTAGATTTTACAAATATAAGTGGCATATGGCCAGCTGGGTCTAAGGAAGCTGTTGTATCATAGAGTAAATAAAGTATAGAAGGAAGGATCTTACTCCATTTGCTTTTGAGATTTCTAGATTGAAAATGCACCACGGGAAACATACATTATCCACCTCTGTATCCACAAATACTCACTGCCCAAATGTGTACTTTAAGAAACACTTTCAAATGCTCTTATGTCTTTGTAATTCCACCTTCAAGTCATAAAGGCAGAATCCCTACAGGACACCTCCGAACCCCAAGGCACTGCCTCTCCCAGAAGCCCCGCCACACTGGCCACAAAGACTTCTGGCAGTGGGTGGGCTCCTCGGAGCTCAGCACTATTGCCCCTTCCATCAGTCAGAGCTCTCTGCCCATTTGCAGTCAGTCAGGAGAGACAGCAGCACCTCCTCTTGTTTACTGGACTTCAGAAACTGAAGTGTCTACAGGCTGAGGATTATCAATAGGGTAAGGTGCCCGGGACCTCACAGGCAGGATCTCCCCACTCAGCTCAGACTATGCAGGTTGGAGGTATTGGGGAGCAGAAAAGAGAGACCAGACAGGAAGGAAGCAATGACAGCAAGGAATGATACTCGCCCTGAGGTTTCCCAGTGAGGGGAATGAAGATATCAGGGTACCAGGTAATGATATAAGATTCTCTGGCTTATTGGGTGTCTTCATGTGTTAAAAGACATGTGAAAGGGCTTTTTAAAAAAAATATTATGGGATAGAGAGTAATGTTATGATTTATGAGTACAATGTGGAATAATTAAAGCAACTAATGAACATATTCATCACTCCACATGAAGGTATTTTATTTTATTTATTTATTTTTCAGTTTTGGCCAGAGCCAGGCTTGAACCCACCACCCCTAGTATATGGGGCCGGCACCCTACTCCTTGAGCCACAGGCACCTCCCTGCATGAAGGTATTTTAAAGTGCATATGTACTAATACCTGTTATTTAATAGTAAGATAGTGAAAGAGCCTGACTTTGCAATCTGTGAAGTCCATGAGCCCTGGCTCTGCCTATTAATGATTGGGTGACCTTAGGCAAGTGTCTTACTACAACTGTAGTTTTCTTATTTGTAAATCAGGAATAATAATGCTGGACACCAACTGTTTCTTAAGCTTGTTATGTGCCTGAGATGAGAGCACATAGGTAGAGTACGTAGCATTATAGAAGCTCAGCAGATGTCAGCTACCAGTTTTCTCTTTAGTTTTCTATAAGTGATATGATTCTTCTGTATTTCACATGTGAGGTCGCAGAAACTGGTCTCAAGGCTGGGTGTGGTGGCTTGCTCCTGTAATCCCAGCACTTGGGAGGCTGAGAAGAGTGGATTGCCTGTGCTCACAGGTTTGAGACAAGCCTGAGCCAGAGCAAAACCCTGTCTCTAAAACATAGCCGGGCGTTCTGGCGGGTGCCTATAGTCCAAGTTACTTGGGAGGCTGTGGCAAGAGGATCACTTGAGCCCAAGAGTTTGAGCTTGCTGTGAGCTGTGATGCCACGGTACTCCACCAAGAGTGACCAAGTGAGACTCGGTCTCAAAAAAAGAAAAAGAAAGAAAAAAAAAAAAAAGAAACAGGTCTCAGGGCAAAGAGGATGGTTATTTATATCCCTTTAGTTTCTAATGTCATTCAGAGCTATAACACAACATCCTATAACATGTATTTCATCTCACAGCCAAGAGAAGTATGATTCAAAAACCAAAAACCAAGTATTTGGCTCACAGACTTGACAAAGTGCAAAAGACCACAATTTCAGAGGTACCATGAGTCCTTGAAATGGGTTGCCAAATTGTGTGTGTGAATAATAATAGCTATAACACAGTCATACAAAGCAACATTTCAAATAAGTGAGTATAACATGCATCTACTGATGCAGACATTTAGGCTACTTGGGCTCATTTTATATTCTATTTTAGACACATTAGTCAAAACCCAGCAGTGGGAATTCCTGTACGTAAAACATCCACTTCTACTGTGAAATATTTAGCCTACCGTGTGACTCATTCATCAAGTCCAAGGGTTGGCAAACTGTTTTTCTGTAAAGAAAGAGGTAGTTAGGCTTTGCAGGCTATTGGGTCTCTGTCCCAGTTAGTTAACTCTAATGTAGCAAGAAAACAATCATAGGTAATATACAAACAAATGGGCGTGTTTGTGTTCTAATAAAATTTTATTTATAAACACTGGTGGCTAGGCAGATTTGGCCTGCAGGCCATAGTTTGCTGACCCCTGCTCTAAACCCTATATTATACTCTAAATAACATGATTTATAGAACTATTCAGAAACAAGCTTGGGTAAATCTGATCACTGCATTATTTAAAACTTTATGCCCTGTTCACAAATGAAGATACTTAATTATGTATATGTATACTTATACTTAAGATACTTAATTATGTATATGTGTCATATATAATGGACATATTACATTTAACAAATTTTTAATGTTTTATATAATCATGAAAAAGCTTAAAACTGCATTTTATTACTTTTTATGCCTATATTTTTAGTTGTTGACAGTTTTATATGGTATCCTTTTTACAGTGAAAGAAATACAGTTGAGCTAGTTTTTGAATTATAAGTTTCAAAGAAGTCATATTACTTGGAGTGTGGTTAAATGATTTTAAAACAATAATAGTTCATATTTCTTCCAATATTTCTGCTTTATTGCATATAAACTTTAATTTTTTAATCTACAATTGAGTTCTGAACTTCTTTCAACATTACATAAAATATTCAAGTTATCAGCATTAAATTTGATTGGAAATTTATAATTTACATGTATCAAAGCTCAAGTCCTAAAAGACAAACTGTGGACATATTTTGAGATTTAACAAAGTCAGAGGAGACTTAAGTGCATCTTCTTTTTGCAATCTAGGTGGTAGTTACTGGTAAACATAAAAATCCTAGTATGAAAATATATAAATATGTTCGGTAGCCTTTATGACAGAAAATGCTAGAAAATAAAGCTATCATTTAGAAGATAAAAGCTTATATTTAACAGAGGACAATTGTTAATGAAAATCCTTTGGCTCTTTCTGAACCATATAACTCATATTAGAAACAATTTTTAACCATTACAGATAGAAATATTATTTCTATACTTAGTTCCATTCTGGACAGTAAATGGCTTCTTGCAGATCGCACCTATCAGCTTGACAACTGTACTTTATCAAAGATAGACTAAAAGAGACCATTTAATGGAAGCAAAAAAAAAAAAAAATCAATGGAACTTTTATAATTTTAAATTATCATGTTGTGTTATTAAGTTCCAAAATATAAAATGGAATGATATGTGTATTGCTCAGAAGGGGTTCATATAAATGCCATTGCATGTGTGGGCTGCAATGTTCTTGGCACACTGAAAGCAGTTCAAGAATTTGGACCTGACCAAGATCTAAGTGTTTATTAGATTCTTTTTTTTTTTAAAGACATCTTGGTCCAAGGCCAAAAACCTGATGTTTTCTGAAAAAAGGATGAAGGTCAATTAATTCTTTACAAACCAAACTTGAAGGGCACTTAATTAATAGCCAAGTTTGAGTGAGTTCATAGATACAAAACCTTGTAAATCAATAGAGAGCTTGCTAAAGTGTGTTAAGTGAGAGACAGACGCAGAGTGCTTGCCATAGTAGCTGACCTAATAAATTCGCAATACATGTAGCTATTTTGTTAAGATCAACATTTTTTGAAAATTTCAGATTAATAGGAGGGTACAAAACATCGTTACAATGTTTGCATTTGTTAGGTGAGGTCCCTATTGTAGTTGTGTGTGTGTATACTTCTGTGTGTTATATATAAGTGACGTATTACATTTAACACGTTTTTAAATGTGCGGGGTGCCACGTACCCTACATTGTGCCTGTTAGGTGAGAGCACACCAACCCCCTCCTCCCTCCTCTTCCCTTCTTCCTCTTTCTTCCCCCAGCTTGAATTAAACTGTGTTTTTCTCTTGTGTGGGTGTGTATTACTTTTGTCTACTTTCTTCATATTAGTACTGAATATTTTGGATACTTGCTTTTCCATTCTTGTGATACTTTACTAAAGAGAATGTTCTCCAACTCTATCCGGGTTAATACAAAAGATGTAAAGTCTCCATCTTTTTTTTTTTTTTTTAACATAAACACATAGGTCATGTATACATTAATGCATGCTAATTCTTTTTTTTTTTTTTTTGAGACAGAGCCTCAAGCTGTCACCCTGGATAGAGTGCTGTGGCATCACAGCTTACAGCAACCTCCAATTCCTGGGCTCAAGCGAGTCTCCTGCCTCCGCCTCCCAAGTAGCTGGGACTACAGGCGCC